>LUCH01001558.1:0-37201 GCA_013368495.1 Paragonimus heterotremus
CATTTTAAGATATATATATACATATATCCAGCCCAGACCGTGCGTAAGACTAGAATACGTGAACGCATAATTCCTATCTTCTGGCGATTTAACAGGCACCATTTCACGGACCAGTGAAAATTTCGGTGTGGGTATGCTGACTACGCTTGATTCGTGTACGGTGTGGTGATGCGCTCGATGGAAGTCGTGTTCTGTTCTTCGTAGCAAAGAAAACAGAACATGTCGGTCCCAAAAATGACGCGTGGGTTCCTGATAACTACTTCTAAAGCAGACCGAAGGACGGGTGCATAGTTTTGTTCCGCCCTGAAAGCGCATGTGTCAAGGAAACAATTATGGGGTATTTATATCATGCATAGCGATTCCCGAATATTCCCGAATCAGAAGACCGAGGGACAGTTACCAAAAGTAGTATCTGAAGTAACTAGGCCACCAGCGAGAATAACGAGATAAAGGTCCATCAGGTAAGAAGAGTAGTGTTAGTAACCTCCCGACTGTTCAATACATTTCCACTCATTCTGGTTGGGTAACATCATTTTCTCGAGGAAGGAGGCAGTTTTGGACATGGAAAAGTGGGTTCTTTTACACCATAGTTAGCCCCCGTAGAAGTTTAGCTGGAAAAGAACACTAAAAGCTTCGGGAATCTGAAGAAAATATCAATTACGATAGGAAACCTGCACACAACTCGGGTCAACCTATCCATAGGTGTAAACCCACTGGCTAGGCTGGTCCTGCCAGGAATGAGACCACACTGGGTGCATCAAAGATAATTATTTGGGAAAAATTTGAGGAAGTTTGGTTATAATATACACATCGTTATCTTCCATGGGATACTAGTTGTGTTTCTCGGGAGGTGGTTAATGGTGACGGATATTGATCTCCAACCTTGAAGTCTGGTTGGATCGTTATATCTCCAGTTTGCTAGGGTGCATTTTATTTCGGAGCCACAATCCAATAAATCTACGAAAAGGTTCTACAAGACTGGCAGTGTCCTCTTTGAAGAGTCCAGAGTGAACCATATTTTCACGCATCATACCTCGTCAAGCGGTTTTTAATAAGAGGCCTTAAACATCTAGTGTAGGTCAGTCAACAGTCAACATTGGTCATCGGAAGGTACAGTTGGATGTCACATCAGTCGTGTCACATTGTAGATCACTTGATATAACCTGGCTCGTCAAGCAGTTGGAGGATACTGGCGGATGCACCTTTTTGTCGCGGAACTTTCGTGATTCCACTCATTTCTACTATGACTTCGGTAACCTCGGTGAACCAGAAAGGTGATTTTAGTCGACGCCTACCATATATGTTGGTTTACACTTGTCGATAGAAGATGAGGCTGTTGTCCACACCTTCAGGAAAGTGTACGTCGGAGTTCATTGGAATAATACATCTGCTATCACTGGGAAAAGTAGGCTTACGGATAATTGTCTTCTTCTTTGTTCTGCAAATGTGTCCTTAGTTAAATGAGACCAAAAATATTTCGTTAAAAGAGACAAACAAAATCCCATCTAAAATATCTGAGATGCCGTGAGCCCTATGTATCTTATCCTTAAGACAGATATTACGTGTTACCTTCTGCGCATAATAGTTGCCAGGAGTGTGGACTATTGCTTGTAACACACGTTGTTGGGAAGGGCTATCCGTTGATAACAGAAAGGGCATATTCAGACCTTGTTCACAGTGTAAGCTGTCCATAAGGAATGTCAGATCCCGTCGCAACAAAACCAAGGAACTGAATTTTGTCGCGGGGCCTCTCTAAGGCAGCGTTCTCATGTGTCTCAGAAATGCACTACAAACTCTGATCATGCTATCGCTGTTTACCATCAGAAGCTTGCAACTTCAATGCACTTCTTAGCATTCAAAATGCACCGCACTACTCAAATCACAAGCCATATTTTGGGTGAACGATTTCGGGATGAAATGCTTTATAAGCCTGTACTGCCCGCCCATATTTCATTACCAGCGATAACAACAACGTGGTTAATATTGGAAAACATTAATTTCAAGCTTTTCACCCCTGCAGTTGATAGTCAAAAGATATTTCCAATTGATCGTTGCGAAGGTTCCTGTATACTGACTGACTTTGTCGAAAAAACAATTATAACGATATTCAGGGCGAAATCGACCAGTCATGGTCAATTAAAAACGCTGCGGTTAAGTCGAAGTTCTTTGAGCAGCGAGATTCCAGGGTTTCGATTAACCCGTTTTTTATTACTTTCAGTGCTGGTTACCTGAGTAAGTCGGCTGAATCGTTTCGACACACTTCCATACAACTTGTTTAACTCGCTACGCAACTTTATCCGGTAGCTGACTGTAATTTTGTCGCTGGATGTGAGTTTTTGGCAACAACTAGGTTTGCAGCCACCCTTGAGTAGACTCTGACAACCTAACGATTTTCGCTAATGAAATCGCAGTCGTTTGGCATTTGAATGCTTAAAAGTACCGCATAGTTGTTAGTGAATAGGGTAAGTTCACCGTATAGTTTCCGAGCTTCGTTAAAAATTATCTGTGGGGGCAAATAAATGGAATATTTTGATCTGGAATCTGTGCACGTCAGTGGAACTGGATATCTCTAATAGGCTCTATCAGCGACTAAGACCTGCCTTCACGTGAGCCGTCCACCCTTTTAGGAGGTGTAACAAAACACTGGAGCTTTATAAATACATTCTATAGTTCCTTCTAAAGCAGTGGTCATGCAGGTCGTTGCAAGCAACCACAATTGGCTAGCTGTTTCTTCCAATTTTAGTTATCGAGCACTGAAAACGTTAAAAAGATGCACCGGGCGTGTTACGAACATCCGAGTGGGCTTAGATATCATTTATATAGCTGAAGAATGAATGAGGAAGCACCGGGCACTATTTCGGCCGGTCAATCAGATTGAAAGACGGCGATGCCACTCGGTTTTGACTGGACCGTGAATGTGACCAGGAAAGGTGGATTTTGAACTAACGTTCAATCCGCTCGAAGAAGTTTCATGGTTCTTTTACAACCCACATTAAGGTAAACAGTAGAAATGACTGTATATGATAAGCGAGAAACATTACTTTTACCTCACCGAGTGTCCTGCTCCGTTGGTGAATATGAATGAAGCCAAACGATCGCTAGAGAATTAAGACAAGTGAGGCCGTCATGAGGACCTCAGTTATTTGAGTGAAGATCTCATGAAAGCGGAGCCCTCAAGCACCTTCCCGGAAGTGAGTTGTCTGCAATAATCATTTCGCCATGCGCTTCATAATCCTGAACACTGCTGAGCTCTAAAGGCGGGCTGATGTTTCAACAAACATTATTCTGTATTCCCTTTTTAACCATCGTAAAAACCTCTGACCAAGAGGAAGGAGTCATCGTAATCCAGTTTTTTGTACAACCATTCAGATCTTTCCGCACCGATATCGGTTCCGGCTACAGTTCTTCCGTAGTCACTATACATAAAAAAATTGGGTTGGGGGGATTGCATTGCTACAGGTGTCTCATAGTTGAATTTACAATATAAAAGGTATCATTAAACCATCCACAGCCCTAAGATACGTCACTCCCTTCATCCCTCAACCAGTTGATCAAGTTTGATTCCAACCATAGTGCTGACACTAAAATAGCTGTTGCATAAGTAAACTCAGAAGTTTACGTAGTAAAACGCTGTGGGTATCATCAATAGCAAATGAAGGTTGCTTCAGTTAGGCGAACACTAACATTCCGTCTGGAATTGACAGCATTTTGTTGTCATCGCTTGTTGGCGGAATATTTTTTGCGAATTTTATATCAACCAGCTACCGCCAATGTTTTGAACAGATTCAGTTTTGAGTCTGTTTTGCGTAAATAGTAAGTAAGTCAGGTACGTGCATACTTTGCAGGCATGGCCCGCCCAATATGGTCATGTTCAAAACGAAGTAAACCATGAGGACCAAGCATGCTGTGATTCAAAGATAAACAGTTCAAAAGAGCTCAGTGAGTTTAGAGAACCTTATATTCCAAGTGATTACACTGTCCATGTGAAAACATAATATGTGGAGTCAAAATCAGTTGAAAAAATTACGAAATAACTGGAAAGTGGCGAAATTCAACATAATAGTTTGTTTCAGTAAACCGTTGCATGTGCTCGAATAATACTGTATTTGGTCAGGGTTGTTTAAAGTTGCTGATAACTTGTCAAGTTATGCGTCCATCACGGTCGCCTGATAACGATCCGTGGTAACGCAGATAAAAAGTTCTTTAGCCCGTCGCATCCTATAGTACCCACATCTTAACGCTACATGTTATCTGTTATACTGTGCAGCTTGTTTCATCCAGGTTCACTTGAAACCGCCGCTAGTATTTCGTCCTGTCCAAAGTATGCCGGAATATACACGCTTGGAGATGCCCTCGTCTGCAGTGTCAGTTTTTTGAAATCCGCCGTCATAGAGAACACTGCTGGCTCTTTTCCTTCGCTGGAAGCACAGAAGTGACACACGAACTTCAATCACCTGGACCAATCAGCGCTCCCGAACGATTAGATTTCTGGAAATAAACGCGTAGCAAGCAAGCCTACCTGTAATACTTCATAATCAGGTTGAATACAGCACTCTTGTATAAGTTCGATGGGAGTGACACATTAGTGATAAGGCATGGCTGTGGTTCTTCCACTTGAGCTACTTGTGTATGTTCGATGTTCTGATTCAGTTGCGGCGGCTCACTTTTTCGCGAACAAAACAATTTGTGTTGACAACGGAAGAGAAACAGACATCAGCGCTTACGAAAACTGGCTGCGATATGCTAACACTGGAATAGTTACACGGCAGAATTGAGTTTCTTACTTGGAATGTGAAGAAGTCTTCAAAGTTAGAGGAGACTGTGCACGAACAACGAGACAAGCCAGCCGGCATCGACCTGTAGCGCAAGACGAGAAGAAAGTTTCACTTCATTTAGTGATAAGAATATGCATTTCTCAACGAAGCTGTCAAGATTACGTTCAGGTGGGCGTGATTAATGTTTGTAATATAAGGCGTTACGCGTTGATAAACGACAGTACAGTACGGCGATGGAAAGACCATAACGAGAAAGTCAAAACTCAATTTGCAAAAACGCCGGGCCCGCCCTGTACCAAAAAGATGGTTTATTTACTCCCGGAAATTCATAGAACCTTTCCTTGAGTGATGGATAATTGTGGGTTCAAGGATTGAACACAATTTTAAGTGACAAATGGAAAGATATGAGGTGGTCAGCAGTACGGTAAACCTGGGGACTCTAGAGACACGGCGCTCCTGTCGCAGATATTTCCCATTGGAAATCCGAATCCATATTTGTCGGCCGCGAACGCGTAGGCGGACACCCAGGGGAATAACCTTTCTGACAGTACTCGAGGAAGATGTAGTTGTATCGCTCAATGTACTTAGTGTGCCCCACTCAACCTTGGCAGAAACTATCCGCAGATGGTGTAGCAGGTACTAGCTGCAACAGCAACCAAGCCAATGTCGGATATACTGCTTGCCCCGTCAGCAATCTTGTCCTACCACCTAGTGAATGTGGATTCGTGAGAATGCTTGTACGCGAAGAAATAAAGCTTGTGTAACAATCTGCTGCATGTGCGTAACCTGTGTGTTGAGTATTCGCCTCAGGTGAACGCCATCACCTGGGGGTGGTTTCACTAAGACATCAGATATATCCAACTCGCAAAACAACGTATCGGCCTTCTGTTCAGTATGTTGAAGTCAAAGGTGGACACAACAAGTATCGACGCTACTAATGGCTTTACCAAATTCAGTACTGAGGCGGCGGAAGCTATCTCTAATCAATCAATGGCAACATTCGAAATTTACAATGACACCTCAGTCGCTACAAGTTCCAACATTTGACATCAGGCGGCCTTCAAAAACATTTGGACAACTCAAAGTGCTGTGCCTAGGAAGCTCATGCGGATTGAAGTTCACAGGTCATCTGGCTTTGATGATACGCCACTCAGCTTCCTGAGAGAGTGTACTGACTGTTTGGCAGTCCCACTACGCTTCTTCCTCAAACACCTATTAGCAGGGGGTATGGTCCTCACCAAATGGAAGTTTTGTCACCCGACACCCATTGGGACCTTGGAAGTGGTGTCAACTACCGTTATATGGCGTTGATTCCGATGAACTCAAAGGTACTAATAGCCTCGTAAACGACCACATCCGATGCCATCCGCACGTACAGGATTTTTCGCTTTCACGTGACACGGGTTTCGACCGGACCACTTGTGCATCCCCAACTTACCGCTTGCCAACGACACCTGAGCAATGGCAATTGACCTCGGCAGGGGAGAAGCGTCGAACAGGATCGACCACCAAGTACCTCCAGCTAAGGCTGAGTCCTGTGGAATTTTCAGAAAGCTGGAAGGCTTGCTGGGTAACTGCCTATCTGACAGATCTTCCGGAATCAGTACGTGTGGAGAACATTCCAGTACTCACCTAGAATGATGAGGTGCATCACGGAGCTCAGTACTGAGCTGCTCATTACTCGTTATGTGCAACGACAACATCACGCCCATAACGTATTGGGAATGTTCGATATCCGCAGACGTTGTAAAGGCCATCCCCCGTATGCCTATCACATCAAATAGACGTTCAATTCAGTCACACTCCGGCAGACTTTATGGATGGTTGGTGGGAACTGGCTGCCACTCATTCTAAGCTAACGCGCGGTTCCTCACGCTCACCAAAGTCTTAAAAGAACGTATCACATGACCGGTGCTACCGTTCGGTTCATATTCCAACAATGCGGACTTGGAACAGTGTTACGAGAAGGTTTGGAGGTCTCTGGTACCACACCTACATTGCGCGCACGAGTGACGGTGCGGTGTCCTTAGTCGGAAGGAAACTTGGCCGTCTGAACCGGACCGGCTTCTCTAATCTCTTACAGTCAAGTGGGATCTCAGCTAAAGCTGAACGTACAAGCCTGCTCAAACTATCTACTCCGAGATATCAGGCTACTTGAGCAGGTTCAACGATGGGTCGCCAAACAAGTTGTAGGACCCAGAGCTCTGCCGTATGTCACAAGGCTAAAGCAGCTAAACACGTTCAGCCTTGGAAGTTGTAGTCTTCAGGGAAGTATGACTTTGCTCTGCAAAATTCTGCCTAACCCAGCTCGTCCCTGCTCCGGTATATGGCAACCCGACGGCAAGGTTGGCTCAACACGGAACTTCGTTAAACTCAATGGGCAGAGCAGCAAACTGCGTTATGAGGACAATCCATTTTTTGTACCAGGTACCTCGTTATTGGAGTAGTCCACAGGAAGAGGCTGTCACGGCGGATTCTATAGAATCAGTCAAACGTCAATTCTTTAGGCACCGCACTGGAGTACAGTCTCCAACTGATCATCACCCTTTCTGCCTGCACCACACTGTGGCAAGCGCAAGCGCTGAGTAGACATTTATCACTGACCTAACTACTCAATGGTACATATGCTGCCTAATTTGCGCACCGAAAATTTCGTTTCCTTCCTTCCTTTTACTTGCATTCTTTCTCTTTTTTGGCAAACCATACAAGAAGCTCACTGTGCGCCTTGTCTGCAGTTGCTGTAGCAGTATTTTTCCCTCGTTGGAGATCTGATAGCATTCGACAACTACGGCTGTCACCTATCTCGGCGCACTTTAGTTGTCACCTCTGTATTGTCATCACTATTGTCGTTACCTCCTCCCAATCCACGAGCACGCTTCTTCATTACCAACCAACCCACGTTCATACACTCTTGTCTCATGATAATATTCCAATTTCTGTATATTTTTTAATCGAGCAGTGTGATACAGAGTCACTGATATGGAAATCTCCATAAAGCTTCCGGTGTTGGTGACCGTATCCACATCCTTCCCCGCAGGATCAAGAAGCGGATTATTTACAAGCCAAGAAAACCTTAGACCTCTAACCAATTTATTAAACATGTACTTAACATATTAACTATCACTAGTGAAACAGTGTGCAATTTTTCGGCGAGGGCTCCTGTGCGACATTAACATCTTTGCGTTGGTTAATAAAGCATGAAACTAACGGACGGTTGTTGTCAGACAGAACAGCAAAAGGTTGACTGGCAGCTTTATCAATTGTTGGATTACCATAGATCTGTGCTATCGATTTACCCTATGCAGCCAATATATAAATTTAACTCGACATGTTTTGCAACACAAACTTTGTCAGGCAGTATGTTATGTAAGCCTGAGATAGAAGAAGCATGAAGGGTAACACGACGTTTCAATGCCGTGAGGTCAGGTAGAAACTTCTGATATTTTCGGCTTTTCCAAAAATTTGGGTGTGTACAGCTTTGAGTGATGGTGAGTAATCACCTACAGTTGGCTACCCATAAGTGTGAGTTGAAAGCGTGTCGCGATGGCCTGACCACTACGAACGGACTCATGCAGGGGGACAAATGTATGTCGACTACAGGCGTATATTGACCTGTCCATGTATACGTTTTGATCAAAACCCCGTTTTCAGTGGCATCGTCCCCAGAAGTGCAGATTTTGTAGACGTAACGTTAAAAAAGGCAAAAAAATTCTGAGACCCTCTTGGATGTATGTGTATTCATAATGATTCCAATCGCGTGCGGATGTCTGCTCCCAATGTAGGTATATTCCGATACAAAAACGTTGCGATGTGGCGCTTTCCGAGCTTTAAAAGCCGGGTAACTAAATACATTGTTTTTGAAAGTGCACTTTCAGCCATGCTATGGGCGGATCGAAGACTTGCCAGTAAACCTTTTATCGTAGACCAAGTTAAACGCAAGTGCAAGGTTCGGTCCTAGTCACCGTGGCTAAACAAGATCGGTTGCAAGCTTTTGGCAGGGTTCTGCGTGGCTGAGACAGGGTAAACAGTCAGGCAGACTATTAATGATTGCAGGCTGAGAATTTTCCGGAGCTAATCCATAATCCTTGCGAAGGTGGCTGTTTACAAATATGCGGTTCGCAAACTGAGGTCGTCTGTACAGCTCATAAAGGTGTAGTCGAATAGCAGGTAGAACGAACGTATTCATTAAATGACATAACGTCCGTCTGTTGTTATAACAACTTGGAAACGTATATGTCTGGTGAAATTAAACGAATTTTGCCAACATATAACAAGGTTGCGCTCCGATCTTGCAGTTGGTGTACTACTGCTATAAAAGTTTAAGACGTTTTCAGGCATTCGACAACCATGTGAAACGGTGTTGATTTTGTGGGCCAAAAATTTTATCAGCCAAGTTTGTCACAAAAACTCCAATGACATGAAACTTTTTGTATAGTCTTAAAACAATGATTTGGTCTGACAGCGGAAGAAATGTACAGTTTTAGCGTCATCAGCAAACAGAAACGGCTTATCATGCGTGACTACTCCACACATCATCTTTGCCCATCACAGTGAATAAAGTTCTCAGAACGTTTCATTGAATCATCTCGTTGGTGATTGGTCTAGGCTGTGAGCATGTGTCACTCACTTTTACCTTTTCTGCACAACCTTCATGGTATGAGACAAATCACGTATACACAAGGATATCGCTTCAAATGGGAGGCGTTTATGGGGCACATAATCAGAAACCTATTACACGTCCAGCAGCAGAACAGCAATTGCATTTCCAGAACCGGCAGATTTTCCAGTATGAATGATGATTTACAACTGACACGTCGCGTGATAGGATTTGTTGAATAACTCATGCTGGACGTAGTTTGTTGGATTGTGTGATAATAGACATTCAACCGTGCGGCACCTTATTAATATCGCTAATGCTTTAGAGCAGTTGAGTTATAGTTAATGGAGTCGTCGGATAGTTGTGAACAGTGGTGGTATGGTTCGCAGATCGGGTTGATGGTTTCAGTATTGGTATGTTCGCCGAGCTTGGCTTTTAAGTTGCAAACGTTTCATCACCAAGCAAAGTGACTTCATCATTGCGTTAGTGGTTCAGCGTACGGATTTTTAGTGTGGGGTTTGCTGAAGTTCGACGGATGGTTGCCCTTATATATTAGAGTGAGTCGACCTTCTGACCTGGGTTCTGGTTGGTCGTTCTCGGTTGTTTTTGACCTTTGACCTGACCTCCCATTGGCTGATTCCTGTTGCATTTCAACTTTGACCCGATGTCTGGTTGGCTGTTTCCTGCAGTTCTTGAGTATTTGACCCAGTGACTGACTGGGTGTTCCCTGTTGCTGTCGAACTTTGACCCAGAATCTGGATGGTTGGCCCCTGTAAATTGATCGAGTGAATCACTTCCTTGAGGTGGAATTCTATCCGATTGGTTATTCACTGTCTCGTTTTGAGTTCGGTCTGATCTGTTCAAGTTGCTCCGTTGAGTTTTACCGCCATTTCTACTTGATAATGTCTGCAGCTCTTCACATCCTTAGTATGCATCAGTTCACATATCTTGTCCGGCTCGATGTGTTTGTTTATTGATCCGGCTGCTGAACATCAAGCTTTCAGAAATTCTCTTGCATGTCTAGTGTTTGCATGAGTAAGGACTTCTGTGGTATTCAAGCTGAAGGTGTGCCCAGTCCCATCATCGTGGAAGGGGACCAAGGAGAACTCATCGTGATTCTTGATGGCTGATTCGTGTTTTTTCACCGTTCTTTCTTCTCGTGCCTTCCGGTTCTCTCATTTTATGGTGGCTCTTGTTTGTCAGGCAACTCCGTGTTTAAGTCGCCTGTCGCGTGCAGAATGTTGGATTTGGAAAAGCCTTCTTCTACCTATACAGGAATTATTGGTACTTGACTGTGCTGTTTGTACTTTATTATATGAATTTATTATCTGAAGCTCACGGGTACTTTGTTTTCATCGCAGCACTTATCGCTTTTCTGGTAATTGTTGTGTGTTCAGCAGTCGTAGAATTTTTTTTATGCTAGTATGTCCGTCTCAGGGTTAACTTATACCGATCCGCGCAAGACCGTTTGAAGGCGTTCGAAGTAAATGCTTGCTGTTAAAAATTATTTTGTTAAATTAACCCACCGGTGAGACCTGTGGACTGATGTCAACAGTTCGTAAGCGCTGGATTACATAAGATTCGAATTGCTTTAATAATTGAACCAAATAACCAGGAATGCAAGAAAGGTGCCGCCAGCACAACTGCCCTAAGTAGATGCCACTCTGGTCAGCTTGGAATCAACTTCGACCCACTCTGAAATGACTCTTGATAGAGCCGTGCTGACTCTGGATGTTGTTGCGCACCTATTCGCATCCGACTGATTGCCAACTCTTGCCAGTGTCCAGCCGACTCCCGGCCAGAGTCGCCGTGTTATATAGGGCCTTTAATCGTTTGATGCAACCTACCTCCAGTAGGTAAAATATAAAGAAATAATGTGAAACTTCAAGTACCACTGTTAACTGACCAAGTGCGAACAAATCTATGATGTAGAAAAATATACATGCCGCAATCATTGTTACTCTTCTCATCCGCACCGAAATCAACAAAATTCGTTGTGCTCGTTGCAGTATGCAGTGTATGGTGACTGACTGCTGCCTGTATCAGTGATACTTCCCCACTTCCCAGTAGTATAATTGGACATCTAACTTGTTTACTGCATTGCCGCCGTAAGCCCAAGTGAGCCTTTCCACCAAACAAAAATATTTTAGCATTACAGCAAATAACGTTTGTCTGTGATTTTCAATTACCTTTTTGATTTGTTATAATTTTCACGAGGAAGTATCCTACGTAACTTTAAAAGCTTGATGAGAATAACCAGAAGCAGCCGTTGGCAAAGTTGACTTACCATGGGCGCAAAAAATCTGCTGGGACATTAGCTGTATGTCGTTGGTAGTTTTTGATTCGTGGTGGGTGTCAACCAGGAATATTTTTCGTTCGGTTGGTGTCATCGGTTAATCTGAAAAGCTCGCGGTTTTGAGTTTGTCTTCTGCGTCCACTGCAAACCTGATGTTAATGTACTAATTGCTTAGAAATGGAAGAAAAACTTCTCCATGACTGGACTCGGTGCACAAAAATGTGCTGTGCTACACCAACCATGGAAATTACTTTGTGAGTTGTTGCTACACCTTCCGCTTGATAACACAATAGGTCCGTGAACTTGAAACATGCAGCAGACAATGAATTAAGAATAAACTGGGGCATTTTATCCGTCGTCAGTGCTCCTAGCAGTTCAAAATAATGCTAAACTTTCATGCATCAAAGTGATGCCCGTCAACATACCCAACAAACGCGGAAAAAGTCGTATTTGTAACTCGTGAGAGTAAAAACTGTCCATGTTCAGTATATGCACCGTCAAAAGAAAAAAATGAGCCGTCAGTAGCTTCTCTGCGGCTACTAAATGAAGGGACATTTTCCAGCTCACAAATGTTCGCCGATGTTTTCAGGGAGTATTTGTAGTCTTTTGTACAACATTTTTACAGCATTTTGTACAGCATAATTTTCATTGTTTTTCACCTTCTTCAACTTCACATGTACACTCGTTTAAACCATTTGAGTTGATTCAATTTACAACACAAAAATTACCCTCCCAAAAATAAACACTTCCAAGGTCGCGAGCCCTGCGTTTTCTCTCTGCGTTCATTGTCTTGCGAGTACAGATTTTTGGGAGAATTAACGGCTAACAGAATCTGCATTTGTTTCAGCACAATTGCAAATTCATTCGTCGTCGGAATTACCTCCGTTGTGACGTTTTAAAGTTACTTGGGAACTATACGATAGATCGCATCGATTGGACACTTCATTCCGTGTGATGGAACTCTAAACGACGCTCCTTAACAAACTACTGTTAGTCAGTTGTTGTCCTTTTTTTTATCACTTTTTGATTTCGTATCCACTCTCGCATTGTATATGGCGTTTAGATCGACCACATATTTTTCACTGTTATATAATGTGGTCCCACCGATCTTCCATCCGAGACTTCCGCAGTCTAACTTCCAACAACCGATCCTGACAGCCGACGTCTCTATGCTCGCTGTACTGGATTTGTTAGTTAAGACCAGATGCTATCCATACCCGGACCTTCAAAGAAGCGGTCCTTGATTTGGCGATGCCTCTCCATAATCTTTTTTTAACAGACAGTTCGGACCGGCACTCTTGCGAAGGCTTGGAAAGAGGTCATTGTCGTACCCATATTTAAGGCAGGCGATCGACACTGTTGCTATTTATCGGCGGATCAGCCTCATCAAAATCTCAGGCAAAATATCGTAGCGTCCGTTTAGACGTGCCATCCCTAAGCATTCATTCTCATGCGTTTTTCTCTCTGCCTAGTAAGGGTTTCTTTCTGACCAATCACGTATAACCAATGAGTCAATTTTTATGGATAGTCTGACAGAAGCCAAAGATAATGACAACACCTCCGGTGATATCTTCTTCGATTTTGAAAAAGCCTCTGAGATGTTCCATATCTTCATCTTGTACGTAAACTAGAAATTAATGGTATCAAAACGAAGATTCCCCGCTGGATTACACCCTTCCCTGTTAGCAAAACTTTTAGGGTAAAAACCAGAACGGACCTTTGTTCTCCCTCTCCAATCTCTGCTGGAATTCCTCGATTGTATGCGTTTGATCCACTGTTATTTCTGATATGCACAATTGACCCTCCCAACCTTTTTTCTTGCAACACTATATTTTATGCTAACGATAAAAGTCGGAAATGCTTGTGAACTCCGTGCACTACAGATGGACCTTCACCAAATCAAGTCCTAGTCAGATTATTAGAGTCACTCACACTAAGCGATTGCACATATTTACACTGGTCATTCTGACTAGGCGTCTGCAAGGTGTTTGTAATACATTGTGCATAAAATGCAGAAACACCCCAAAAGTTAACATAAAAAAGTGATGTGACTGTCTTCTAGTTTATCTTCTTCCTGTCTTCACCAGATGGTCTCTAAAACGGGTTCGGGTCGCTCGAAACGATGAAAAAACCTTTCCGGCACGAACAGATATATTATTTAAGCGCTTTGGAGGTCTGCGTAAGACTACTGTTTGAGTAAGCTGATCAAGTCGTGCCTACCGATCTGAGAGGAAAAATACTGGCCGTTGAAATGGTCATTGACTCTTGGCATCTTCCCCACGAGTCCTGTCTTGAAATTGTTAATATCTATTCATTAGAATTTTGAAGTCTCCGCGGTGGCCTGATCATTACACGTTTTATAATTAGCGTGGGACACGTGTAGCAGTTCTTTACCTCAGTGGCTAACAGCAGTCGAGGAGTTCACAAAAAGCACTCCAAGCATCGACCTCGGATCTTCCGTGGGCAACAGATGTTACTAGGCTAACAACCTTCCACCTGTGATGGTTAGTTGCCTCCCTAGGGACCGTTCCCAATCGTTACTAGGTTTCCACTTATTTATGACACTGTTAGATTAATAATTTTCCCGGTTCTTGGTAAGTGCTGTGATCTACAAAATTGGTGACACCTTTTCCGCTGGATTTTAAACTAGGCAAAATGAGTGGACCCGGGTGACTTGAATCTTCGGCCTCGAACTCGTGTACAAATCGCTGAAAGTTTCATTTCACCTGCTTAGTTGACTTATCAGTGACCGTGTGCTTCTTCATTGAGTGCTTTGCTCACCAACTGTTTACTCTGTTTTTTTCTTGTCAGAGTGTTACAGTGTTTGCTTGGTTTCTGAGACGTGTATCAAGCTGTAGTGGTAGCCTTTGTAAATAAGTTTCCAGTTAGTCGTATTCCATCATTCCTCAGTATGTTTAAGGCGTGAAAAAAAAGCTATGCAACATACCCACTCATTTCTAGTCAAACATCACCACTCTCTAAATATGTTCTGATACAACATTTATTTGCATGTGCACACTTTCACCAATCGTGTTTTATTTCCTATTCGACCCAAACTCTGCACAAACCCAGTATTACTCTTGGATGAACCAAGAAAATGAACAAACAAATTATTTTCTAACTGATATTAGTTTCCATGAGGTTCATGCTTATGCGCACTGTTGATATTTTGTGACCAAACCATTTGCTGAAGTTGTGAGTATGTAAAAAGACCAAAATCCACTTCCGTTGGTTCAAGAAATGTATGCGCAGAAAGTACGCATAGCTGCCCACCAAAAGTCTGAAGAGGAGCTCTTGAAGAGTGTTCTGCGTACAAATGGATATCGGACAGAATTTATTGAAAGTCATTGCAAGAAACGAGTTGCCACCCAGCAACTACAATCAGTGCCGAAGAGGCCGGTTTTTGTGGCCATTCTTTACACAGATGACCACAATATTACAATTATAAATCGAAAGCTGAAATCAGCCATTGATCGCACATATCCCACAGCGGAACTACGCTTGCTGCTTTTCACCCTGCAGGATAAGTCTCCATTTCCACGATAGTTCTTTCTCGGAAAACTCTGCCCCTCATTTTATCTGTCGGTTCAATTGCAGTAACTTATACACTGGCAGAACAGAAAGAAACTTACGATAAAAAGGACAGAGTACATCCCTAAGTGGCTGATACAAATAATAACTGAACGGGTTCAGTATACCAACACTAAAACAGAAATCCAACCTCTTCGATCGCGAAGCGAAGTATGAAAATGCGTACAATACCCTATACACCTAATCGCAACAGGTCATGTGGTTTACCCCGTCGCTTCGTTTATGGTTCTATTGCGCAACCGCAACCCTAGGCTGTTGGCGTTTTCCGAGGCACTGTTAATCAAGCGTCATGCACCGGCTCTTTGTTGGTAAAAGGTGCTGACGCAATCAATTTCGTTAACGTGGCAATGGACTCTGATTGTTCTCAAGTGATGTATGTTCACTTAATTACTTCGTCGCTACGCGCTTAACCGATTTAACTGAAAGGTTTATGTAATCCACTGATGAGAATAAACGAAATGCTTGCATCTGTCATCTTGTAGTCTTAATTACGAAATGTAGTTTGTAATTTGATCCAAATTGGGTGCTGTGGTTTTGCTTGTTTTCTTTTGTTCATTGTTACCTTGTAAAAGTGTAGCCAACTTCATCAAGTCAAATTGGAACCGACCAGTTGTGAAACTTACCTTTTAGACCCGATCGACCAACTGCGGAAATAGAATTTCGGTGATAAACAAGCAACTGGTTGCTCTGATTGTCTACAAGTGATTGTGGATAGACTATCAGGGGCATTTTATTGAACTAGATGGACAAGTGTTGAAATTTGATATTTGTAATCTAGGTGCACGTTTTGCTTATCCAAGCAATTTCGATGAAGTTTTTGAAGACAAGCTTCATTTGATTGTCACACGTGCAAGAGGGCGTATAAGTACGTTGTTAGCGCTATTTTGGTCTTGACTTGTGCAAATCCTGCACATATTTTGCTGGACCTTTAGCTCATGAATGTTCGTGTTGTCTTCCTTTACTAGACAACCACTGCAACCCCTAATTCTGAATGAAGCTTTCCAATGGTGTCTCAACGCTGCACAAGGTTGGTTCACTATTATAACGAGTATCCAAAGCTAGAATTTCCAATTTACTTGTTACCTGCGCTTCTCAGTAAGCGCTTTGTCTGATCAGTGATTTGGTACGTGTTATGACTTATTGGAGTGAAAAATATACACCATTTTGCTTTGATTGTGCGAATGACAGTGTAATTCATTATTTTAACGAGAACAGGCTTAAGACTGTAGATTACGTACAAATTGCTTTGGGTAAGCCAGACACCAATTTGATTCAGGATTTTCCATCGTATCTTCGGCTTACATATATACTGATATCTTCTGGGAGTCACAATTCTACTGCATTGTGCATTGCACAAAATGTCCATATTGTGGTGACACCATTTATAGTCAAGTGCGCCGGGATCACATCAGGCCTGAGGTCGACATTGATGTTCTTTACTGTTCTGTTAGCCCAGCCATCCTGGGGAACAATGTTATTTCATCACATGGTGGTAGACTTCATTCTGTTCTTATTCTTACTCCTCTTACTAATGATGTAATTAATTCGGTCAAGGGCAGATGATTAAATGTTTCTAATCATAGCTGATACGGAGGTGATCAACGTGGCTCAAATGAGTTCTGCAAAATGTATGCGATTTAACGGCTGTAGTTAGTACTTATTCAACAGCCTCATTCAGTTATGATGCGGCGGGACTCTTTCTAATTCAGATCAAATCATTCGCATTAATGAAGCCAACCATTTCTGGATTACCAATAGGTCCACGAACTAGACACAACATTCCAAGTACGTGCTTTAAATGAACCAAACTCATGCGTAATGGAATAAACAAACGCCTGAAAAATGTTCAGCAGCTGCAGCAGTACAGAGACAGAGATGGTTGACTCTGCAAGTTACGTTCGGTGAATTGCTTTTTATTGCCTAGTCAGGAACTGTATTGTAGTCGATTCTTAGGCATATCATTTGGCCGTTTTTCGATCGTCCATCTGTGCTCAGCTCTCCTTATAGCTCCAGTCATCTGCATTTTTAAGACACAACTAAGCGTTTGCCATTTCTAGACATCGAAGTCTGTTTGTCACAGTGACCAAAGTATCCTAAGGAGTGGGATCCACCAAGAAAGTACTCGGGATAATTGTTCATATCACGCTTTATTCGGCGGTTTGTGACATAGCAGCTCGTTGGTCCATGTGCAAAGTCATAGATCACAGTGGCTGATAAGACTGTTAGAAATGCACACGGAAATATGTATACTATAAAAGTAGAACAGTAACGTTTTTCTGTCTCCGAGAAAACCATCAACGGTGTTTGGAGTGACATGACAAATAACATCATACCCTTAAAAGAGTTGCCCAAGGAGAATGATACCGAAATTCTCCTTAGATCCTATGCATTTAATATTCCTCGGCTTCGTTAAGTACGTGATTCAGATTTAGATTCCTTCTGATATTGTCCGTGATCTATGTCTTTCAGTAAGTCAACGGATAACCATCCATGTTGACTTATTTGCTGCTTCCATATACTTCATAATAGACAGTCTTAAGAACTGTTATTTTTCCGGCTTTTCCGTGAACTGAAAAGTGACAGAACACAGGTAATTTCCGTCGTATTTTGACCCAGTTACGTTATAAATGTTTTTGGGGATTATCATGTTAAAAAGTGTCCGAACTCAGTCCATTCCTTACATACTTCTCCTCATTCTTCATGTCTATCATTTACTCACATTATCCGTTGTGTTAGGTTGAAGTTCATTAACCAGTTTGCCTTTTTTGTACGGTTCTGATGAAGCGGTCTACACAGCACACTGTTTATTTGATATGTGCAAATATGTTGAATAAATTGAGCGGCTCTACATCACTTGATCGTGTTTATTGGAAGTCTGCAGGTCTAAAGTGAAGCCACTTGCATGGGGGGCAAAGTCACAGATTTGACAAATGCAGAATAGTGCAGTACATTAATTTATCAACTTTGCATACGTTTTGGGGGGAGTTCCGAAAAATAGTTGAAACCGAAGTCAAATATGAATGCTGTGCGTTTTTAACATAAAGTCGGATAATATATAATCAGTTGTTGGTTCCCGTACACATTTATAATATTTCGTCCAAATTGACTTTCTTATGGTTCTGTGACTATACTTCTTATCGAACGTTCTATGTGACATACAACTGGATGTCGGCAGGTGGATGGGGTTGTTAAAACGAATTAACAGCTGGCTTGAGGTAAAGCGAAAGAAAACTAACTTTTTTAGACAAAAACTTTGAATTCTTCAAGCATTTTTTTAACTTGACCAAGTTTACTCTTTAATAGCCCCATTACAAATGGGCCGCCTGTTAGGTTGTACAACAGTGTCCACCGCCATTCTTCCATCAGTTCAGCACTGTACACGCAGATCTCCAGAATGATCCCTGGGTATGTTACTTGTGATTAGGTTCGAAAGGGTATGTCCTTGGCATTCACTCATTTTTGGTTTACAATGTAGTACAACACACTCTGGTTTGCAGTCACAACGAGGATCTTGGTAATATTGCAGTGTGAATTAATTTTGACGGATTTTCGCGAATGAAGTATTTCAGCTCCATTCTTTGACCGATACTCTGCTAGTGTTCACTGCTTCTGTCGTCTGGGATAATGGTGAACGGGACAAGCCATTAGCATACGTGGTGAATATTTTCGTTGATCCTGTGGATCTCATTTCTGACGGCATAATGAATAGTGATTTAGGATATGCTGAAGACCTCGGTGGTATTATTTGAAGTAAAAGAGCCCATACTCCAAGGCCCAAAACACAGTTCTGACGCTATAACTCCAATACAAAAAGATAAATTGCTTGAAGAGTTGTAGACTTCAGTGAAGTTTATGGCGGGTAAAAGGACGCATCATTCAGTAATTCAGAAGATAATTTGGTTCCATTTCAATCTTATTATAATGAGAATTACTTCCACTATCCCAGTCGATTGTATGTTCTCATTCTGCTAAAGTATCGTTTGATGTCTAGAAAACCTTCGTAGCCCGTTCTGACGGAAGTACACATCAGTACTCAAGCAATTCGCCACACCCACGACTGGCTTGTAAGCTACCATGTTAGCTTGTCATGTTATATAACGTGTAAGTGTTATACGATGGGCCGGCTAGAAAACATTAAGGCCAAATAATTCACGCAAACTTTTTACATATCTCTTCCGTTGCCTTACTTTCACTTACAGCTCGGTTGTTTGTTTGCAAGGTGTAGGCGCCTTGATGTTGTATGTTTGAATGTAGATGTAGCTATTTCTTGATGACTAGGTCCCCTCCCCTTTCCCTTTGTTTTCTTCTCTCTTCCCATACAGGGTTTGCTTTTTATTCTTCTTCATGGTTGTGTGGCAGTTAAGCATCAATGTGAACCACTGATGTATTGCTGTCTATGATGATGATGTTGCATTTCGTGGGTTAGTTACCTGACGGTTTGCCAACTTCTCAAATATTTCTTGTGCTGTATACACGCTGCGTTTTTCTCGCTGATGCTCGAGCCCAAGACATTGGATGAGTAAGGAAATTGGCGGGAGACTGAGCTACAAAATTGCTACGGTACTTGAGATAGTAATATGTTGCTGGAAGTTGCAAGGTGGCATCATGTCAATGAAATAATTAGGGTCAGTGTATTGCTAAATGGTCGTGTGTTGAATGTGGGCGACGACAACCAAACCGTTTAAATACAGTTGGTACGGTTCCTATCAATCATCCTGGGGATTTCTAGATGAAATACTGTACCATCGGTTCTTTATTTCCATCTGCGTGTAGGGATTTCGAACGTATTCGATTTGTTTCATTGTGTCCAGCGCCAATTCAATTAATTCGTTCTTCCTAGGAATGTTGTCATATCAATGCATAACGGTTAACAGTAGATAATCCCGTGAGGCTTATGATCATTAGTTAAAACACTTCACTTCCTCTTAATTCTTCGCGCATTTCTAAAAATTCAGTAACGAATGAAGAAATACGTGGTGTTAATCGTGATTTCGGCATTCTAGGAGTCTCTATCGCTATGTGAGGTCTTGACCTAGGGATAGGTGGGTAGGGCCATATGGGAATGCATTCTTGAACTAGATGGTCCATAAAAGTGCGATCCACACGGACGTCCGAAAGTTGAAGGATTGATAACTTTATGATAATGCATTCCAGCACGTGATATGGAGGGGAACTGTGAGTGGTATAAAATGAAATGATGTGAATTTGTGACCAGTATGACAGCAACTTCATTGACCATTTCGGACTGGTAATTCACTAGGGTATTCAGAGTGAACCATTAGAAAGCAGTGAGCAAGTGCGTCCAACTAAGTTAAGTCGATTTGATTGCCTGCTAGTCAAACATATTGTGGTAGACTATCAGGCAGGAGGTGCGAGTAATTCAACTCTTGGCGGAATACCTCAACGCAGGAGGGAGGTGTGTTCAAAAGTCCACAGCGAGCGGATCGGGGACGGCGTGGGCGGCCGGATGAGACCCTGCTCGACGGGATTGGACCAACGAGCTAGACATGGTAGGCAAAATAGGATGGACGACCAAATCAGAGGCACGATTATTCGAACACTCAGAGGAATATCTCGAGACGGTCGTGGAGTACGGTCAAAGCCCACAATGGATAGATGGAAGACAACATGAGCGACCGGACGAGCCATCGCTCAACCAAATCGGACTAACGGACGAAGATTGACAGGCGGAACACCATCCGATAGAATGCACTGATCACATACGTTAACCGGGCAGAAGTGCACACGAAGTGGGAGCGGAAACTGGGGGACGTTGTGGACTGGCATTGTGATTCAAAATTGCCAGCGCGTGTGTAGAATGGTAACTAGCGTGTTGGACAATAAGGGTTGCGCTTTATGGGATACCTTTTCGCTACAATGTTAACCAATGAGCGTTAATATTTTGGGGGACCACTCGTTATCTTTTTAGGAATCTTACTGATTGTAGCTGGTCGTCTTACATTCTTTTAACAATATTGTAGGCTTCCGTCTGATTTAATGATCAACATCTAATTTTATTTAAACACTTATCCTCTAAGAAATGTATTAGCATTCTTGCTTTTAATTGAACCGCTTTTAAATACAGCACCGTATGACTTAGTCCAGTATTCTGAAGATATATTTCTAGTTTCTGTTCAAATATTAGCGTAGGGCAGGATCGCTTTTGTTAAAACAAGGATATCGTTTTTAAGCAACCTTAAATCTGTTATTTGGCCAGTCAGCTTGAAAGGGCTGTGACATAAAGAACTCCATTCGTGTGCTTTTCAAATTTGCCACTTCCAGTCTACACTGGCTATCGGATACGTGGGTTGAACTTCATGCAGATCAGAGCAAGACACTTTTGAAAATGTCTGTATGTAAACCTTATTTGAGTTCGGTCGTTGTGACCAGCTGATCCGGAATCGGCAGTAGCCAGCTTATTCTATACATCGAAATACACTGTACTGCTGATTAAGAAGAATAAATAAAATGTTGAGCCTAGGTTTATAGGAGAAGTAAAACGTTGTCATCACTAGTGGACTCCTACAATAATACTCCTCATTCAAGAACAGTAAACTACTTCTCATGGTCAGTACTAACGAGAAGTACAGCACTGGAACTGCACACCACATTCTTTCTAACACGGGATGCCTTTATACAACAGACACTTCTTCAGAGATCAGAGATTGCCATTGCATTGGTCATCATCGCCTGATACTTAAAAAGTTATAAAATAATGACGCAAGATAAAGATTTATTTAAAACTGTTTCATAGGCAAAAACTGTCAGTCATTCACAGGAATAAAATTCAACTGCTGCTGACAGACTGTCAGTATACGTTCACTGATATATCAAATTGTACAACTAGTCCAAAGTTCCATTACGCAGTTCTGTGTATTTCATGTCTCTGGATAATCGGCAAACGTAGCACCAAGGACACCACATCACCTGACAACAATCTTTAAGTATGGTACTCTGAAAAGGAAACCAAAATGTACAATCCAGGTATACGAGTTGCTGCATAAGTATATATGTATAGGTTTAGTCTTATAAGTAACGCGCCAAAAAACTATTACGGAAAGAAATGTCTTCAAACTTACAGAAATGAATACGACGAAACGATCAAGTAGTCAACAAACCCCAAATGACTCAGTGTAAACTGTTCTCGAATATAACATACAGTAACAATATTGTCGCAACCAAACGATTTTAAAATATATTCAAGCCAGGGAAATAAATTCATTCTGAAAAATTACCTAACAGTGACACACGCAACAAACTATTGCTTTCAAGTGATTTTCCAATTGCTATTAGACAATATGGGTTACCTGATTATGAATTTTCAACTCTCTAGACATAATACAGATGAATGGAAGTAGAGCTGTTTCGTTTCATCTTAAAACATAATGATGATTCGTGTTTATCAGACAAACTCGAGAGATTAATTTGTTAATCATTATTGTGAACTGGGCAAATTGATTTGTTAACCGTTTAACTGAATACAGTCAAAACCACTATGAAATGACTTACTCGAATGCGTTGTCTAGCACGATGCTGGGTACCAAAAAATAGTTCGGACGCCGGTAAAATCAGCGGTAAGCATAAACATTCTTTGTACTTTTTAGCAATACAGCATAGCTGACAATAGTAACAGAAGAATACAAACGCACCTGCAGAGAGAGAGAGAGAGAGAGAAAGTAAACATTTAAAAACGAGGAACATTATGTCTGTTATCGAATCACATTTATGATTGTCAGAAGGGAAAGCAGACGTTCCGGGTAAGCAATATCTAACGTTTGCTTTGGATGCTAACCAGAACATTGATCCCTCGGTACCTATTTTCCACTCAATCCAACTCGAGTATTGATCACAAGTTGTCTCCTAAACTATCTATTCAGTTTTCGAACTTACATAAAACAATTTGCAGCGTGAATTTCGTTATTAAACAGGCATTAGTAGTTTTGTAGAATATACTTGATCAAGAGTGGATAGAAAAAAGTGAATAGAAACAGACGATTCGCATTCGAAAATTGAGGGTAGCCTACAATGTCAGGAAAACGGGGATTCGGAGGTGCCCTTCGGGAAGGTGATTATAAACTGTACGACATGTGGCAGCAAAGCGACTGGATATGCACTACCAACAATTAATGCAGAGACAAATCGGGTGCCAGAAATATTTCTGCGTTATGCGTATCCACATGTGTTGTAATGTTGTATGACAGGCAGTTTCGGTGTGAGTAGTATACTACTCATGAGTAGTATGTTACCCACAGGCAGCATTTTGGAACAAAAGAGCAAGCTCCGAACGCCAGAAAGACGATGGACAAGAATAGACTGTCGGAATAGTGTATACGCACTATGACAGAAGTTTCGCCAAGGGGAATGACAACGTACTACCATCCGATGTATGTGAGTGTATGTCTGACGTGCAGATGAGTGTACGTGTTTATGGTTTGCTTTTTGACATGAACTATGCAGGAGTTTGCTCAATAAACGAATTCTCTGGCCGAGCGTCTATTGCGGTCACAACAGTAACAGGTATGTGGTGATAAGCGACACGACAAATTGTGAATTTTTCAGATACAACATTAGATAACATAAAAAATGATATCCTAACACCTGCACCAAAACTGTCGCATTGCATTATACGCCACTATATAAAAACTCAGTCATACTGTATGAAAAAGGTTACACACAATTTGTGGATTAGACCTCATTCTCAAGATAGCTGTCAAACAGTAATCAGCAGGCGCTGTACGACATACGTAATCCTGACTAAAAAGGGGTGTACTCTTCTGATTGAGGCAAGACGATAATAATCAACGTAACAACCACGACGATGGAAGCTTTGCGGAAAACTCACCAAGATACAAATCAAAACCAATAAGAATCTAGTAACTAGGAGAAACACTTTGTGCACTCAGTGGACAGTAAGACATAGGACCTGATCAGCTAACTTCCGTCTCAATCAGCTGAATGAAATTTCACAAAATACAAACAATAGATGGGAAGACATGGTTACACGTTTCGTTTGTTTAAATTTTATGCCAAATATTCTTAAACAGCACCGAAAATTCGGCTGTTTACATTTAACGAACAAAAGAACCTAGGGAAGTTTAATAAATAATCTCGGAAAAAGTCGATACAACGTGAAAGTGTCTCAAAACCCAAGTTTAAGTCAAATTTATGTCAAGGTATACATCCGATATGTGCCAACCTAATCATGATTCAGAAAACGAAACTAGTTGGTGAAGTTTGTTTGGCACGTTTTACGTTTGCATTGTCTGTAAAATTCTTAACCTTTTTGTCGCAAAAGTATGCTTTGTATCACGGCTGCACGCAAACAATTTTGCTCCGTTCTCTTCTCATTTATAATTACCGGTTTAAATTTAATGACGCATTATGGGCACTGTTAAACATCCCGTTATCTTCATCTATATTTCATTGTTTTAACAAACATGTTTTCTGCTCCATTTTTAATGGTTAATTCTGTCGGACAATCCAACCATCCGATTGATTAACACCATATCAACATTGACCAATCTGACCGATTTTTCTGACTTGAAAGATAGTTTTGTTAATCCGATCGTCTTAAACGAGTTTATGGGAATTGTTAATTACACCATGTGGAGCGATTTATTGTAAATCACTAAGTGCAATTTAATAATACACTGAATCTTTATGAATCATTTCGCCTAAGGTCACTGACTGAAGTTAACAGGGCTGTCATTGTGTCTGTTCGTGTATCGATCGGGTACTCTGAACATTACTCACAAGCCCATGTAGTTGTGTTTGCGTATGATAATCCGGTTGCGCTTAGTGGGAAGTCAGTGACACAGTGGTCAACGTGGTTTTGTAATAAAGACATGACCGGGGTTCACAATCCGGACCAGAGAGCGATATGCATAACTGATGTACACTAACAAAAGCAAAACTAGCCTAAGTTTAAAACAGTTCTACAGAAAACGTTTAAGCGAGTGCGATGGTTGAGACCATTTGCGAGTTATGATCAATCTATACTAACGCACAAATTAACTACAATCTAAAGTGAACTATTCGTGAGGTGTTAAGCGTTGAATTAAAACTAAATTATCCCGATCAACATAAACAGCAATACATCAATGCCTCACACTGAACATTGACAGCCATTCAACCGTGGATAGAGGGAACAAGCCCCAATTAGGAGACACGCATGTGTAAACAGGAGCACTCAACACCAAGGTGCCTACGCATCGCAGACAAACGGCTGAGTCGTAGATAGAAACGAGGTACAGTTTTATAGCAGGTAGTTTCGTTGTGATTAGTGTACTACTCACAAGCAACATTCAGGAACAAAAGGACAAGACCCAACGCCTGGAAGACAACGGACCAGAGGAGACTATCGGAATAGTGTGCATGCGTTATGGGAGAAGTGCCACCAGAGCGAATGACAATATACTGCCACCCAATGTATGTGAATGCCCATCAGCCGCACAAATGAGTGTACGCGTTTGTAGTCCCATGTTTAACATGACGTGTGCGGGAGTTCGTGCAATAAACAAATTTGCATGCCAAGCATCTCTTGTGGTCACAACACCGTTACCGTATCGACTTTTACCGTCCTCGTTGCGAATTACGTTTACAACTCAAACAACCCGGCCAGACAATGACATTCACTCCACTGGGCCCGGTTAACAGTCTAACCAACTAGCATTTTCAACCACTGACAGTGTGTAACGAGGGTTCAAACTCAGGTGAGGAATCTAACCTAACTTTCATTTTTTCAAACCAGGCCATCGTATATCCACTTTTCATCTAATACTAGTCGACCGCAAAGTGGACAGAAGATTTTCGATGTGACAGATGAGTCGCCGACATTGTTAGTACATGGCGCGACCAACCATGATTGTGCATTCCCAAGGGATGACGGAATCAACTCGCTTGATGCACAATAACAAATTTTCGCTTCTTCACTTCATCAATGCCAATGTCAGCGGTCAAATACAGAAATCGGTTCACGTTTTATACTTTGAGTGGTCAGGCCTCGCAGCCGTAAGTTGATACAACCTACCAGTCGCCTTAAATACGCGATATTTGAGCTTCAGAGCGATGGATTTCCGTAACCAGAGGTGTCTCACCCTGTCGAATCACAACCTAGTCGACAAGATATGTGCTTCTATTTGATTTCCTCTATTTTTGCCACTGTTGAAGTAAGTTCCTCAGAACACAAACCGGTCAACAATTATCACCACATCATTATTAAACGTCAGGTCTACACAATTGTATAGACAAACCTCGTATGATTTTGTCCAAAAATACATCTTCGTTTGTAAATAAGGAAAAATGAGTCGTTCACCACATCAGTTTGTGGAAGTAAAATTCTTAAACTGAAGTAAAGTAACTCAGCTATCTCAAATACAATAGTTCTTCAAAAGATACCACCCGTCCGGCTTGTTACATACACTTTATACAAGATTTTCGGACCGTGGAGAGAGTTCTAATTGGATCAGTTTATTGAGAACTGTTCTGAGCCTAATTTGTTTCAAATTCCCATCAGAGAAGACGCGTTATTTATCGCCGTAATTTTGTTCTCCGGAATCTAAAGCCCAAGGTATACGAGATATATTGTTTTACCATCTCTAAGGCAGTCCAAGGTTGTCCCATGTCGGCAGTTGCTTCACGTCACAGTTTTCAACCGGGAAGTTATGAGTGGGTTTTCGCAGGATGTGCTACTCGAGTGCATTTAGCTACATTTCACCAGAGACATAAGTCGGTCTGCGGGTTTATATAGCATTCAGTTGTAAGGCCTGTCTGATGGTCCTAAATGATCTATACCGCCAAGGAATGGTTATATCATCCAGTCATAGACTCACTCTGAGCTTCTGTTTGACTAACTTCTATGGCTCAGTCTGGCATCGGAAGACACTCTCAGCTGGTTCAGATACAAACTAGTTGATATTCAGCACAAATACAGAGTTTTCCACCATAGAGGGCACTATCATGACTGACTATCATAACCGATGCTCTTCATGAGTTACGAAACACGGAAGACTTACTAACCCCACAGTCGATTAAAGGTTTCGGCGCTGTGATTATGGAGTTTTGCCTGAGTTTAACGATTTGTATGCAACTATTGAGCTGGAGACCCGAGGTACCCAGATTAATATCGTTTTTTATTCGGTATCAAGCAGACGTCTGCTAACCTGAAAGGTAGTTGCTGAAAGCAGAGTATAACACCAGAAAAGGAATGGGGGCGATTATATGACATGAAGAGAAAATGGTTATTCATTAGCATTTGATGACAGCTTCAGTAAACAAAAGCCAGTTGTTGTGACAGTTTCAACTGTTTCCAAAATAAGTGCTTAACTACGTCTGGCTTATAAGAGTGACAACGTTACCACTCCGTTAATGGCCTGTCTCATGGAAGCTATCGGATGCACATTGAACGCAGCTCGATTGGTCACGCTGTTCACTGCCACCTAAATACCAACATCACTGCTGCCGCTGAATGCAAACTCGACATCATGTGTGGATTTTCCTGTAAGTGCAGGACCACTTACGTAGGTAGAACGTAGCGACAAATGTGCAGTTGAGTGAACGAACACATTCCACTTTGAGTCCGTATAACAGTCATGGATAACGCAACGTCTCAATCCGGTAAAAGGTGACAGACCACAATGAACATGTGATATCCATCGTTAAGCACCTGTTGAACTGTCGACCTCAAGGTAGGATAAACGGTTTGAGAGCCAACCTGATATACACTCATATAACGTTCGTTTATTTCGTTGTCTAGTCATCATGCACCAAACCTACATAACTGAATGTTATGTGCGTCGATCTCAATTAGAATTGAAGACCTGTCGAACACTTTACGCGACCGAAATACGAATGAGTCTATGGCTGACAAAGACGGTAGTAAATAGCAAGTGTAAACCACTCATATGCGTACATAGGCTTGTTCATGAATACCAGATTGTCCTTGTAACTGGTGCCCTTGATATGTGTCTGGTTAATGATTTTGTCTTTCGGCTTTACAATGTCCACTGAACTTTGCTAATATAAATCAGCAGACTGCAGTATGTACCTTCTAACATACAGTAAAAGTTTGTTAAGAGGTACACTGTACATAACACTGTTTCTAAACACTGTCCAAAGTCAATACGAGAGAAAGTTTGAAGTTTCATTTGTTTTACACAAACAATCGTGACCGTGTCAACAACCGAACAACCGTGGATTTCGAACTCTAAACAGATCTCATTGTAGTAAATTAGACACAGTCCACAAGTGTACAGTAACTTTGGTTACCTAACGCAATATCTCATTCCTGCTGGATAAATCAAACATTACTTGAATGTGATGCTCAAGTGAAACCAACCATACGTAACTTCAACTGTATTTATTGTGTGATACTTAGTGATCCTGACAGTCAAACATCTAGTATTCCAGACGTACAGCATAACGAACTTGATACACAGAATGGCAGCCTATGAGCCAAACACCAAGGGGGACAACATTTTCACTGAGTCCAAATTTTCCAAATGGGTGCAGCATGGGAACATCGAGGGATGTGCCAATCAGATTGGTATTCATCTGACACAGGTTTCAATTACCTTGTGGATGAAAGACGGATGTAAAACACTCAAAAACAGGAGGATAGTTAACCAGTCGGCAGTAATGCATACTCCAAACTATGACTGGGCCACTACATAGATGAACCATCGAGTTACGTGACACAAAATATGAAGATGATCCCAAGAACCAGCCTGTTGTTATATTTGAGGCAATGTAACGAGCTGAAAGACTGTGTTGAGTTGAAATCAACAATAGCGTATAACTTTTAGAAACTATGCATAAGCAAAGTATCCACAGCACTATACTCAGCGAGGCAGGTACAGTGTTCACACGATTACAAAGAACTTACTTAAAACGCATGGAATATACACTTCGGTGGTAACTTATTAACTGTGGTGGCATGAAATGGAATGTCCCTCTCCAGTGGATACCACTTTTGGCCATTCCCACCAGAAGTTTCATCGACGGAGAATTAAATTGTCAAGGAGTGCAGACAGCAAAGCAGTTAACTGAGCACAAAATTCGTGATCTATGATTGTGAAATACATTCTATCATAATAGAAACGACATTGCTTTGACTACTATGTTGTTACGCTTCGCAAATCTTGAACTACGAAAACTCAACCCAAGGACAACCAATTGTATAGACGACAAAGACACGAGCATATGTGAGGACTTTATCATAGTGGTGACATTCGTCATTCACGAGGCCCGATTGGTGTCAACGTACGTTGTAATGTTTGTATTCGGATTGTTTTTAAAAAATAGCAGATGACGATAACAGAATATGAGCTTATCGCGACATTTTTTCTTGCAGGCCAAAGCACACAAAATACTGCAGTGAAAATTCTCTTTGGGAACTTCTATTATGGTTCGTAACCACATCTCATTGCAGGAATTGCCACCATAACATTCAAGAAGGCATGTTAAAAAGGTCATCCACTAAAGACCATCATCTGACACAAATAACGCTTAAAAGAACTAGCATAAATCTGAAATGGGTCCACATTGCGGCAGCGATCTGTCTGATTTTGTTAACACTGATTCGAACTATTGGTCACATAAAACTCCATAATGTTTGAGCTTGACAAGGGCACAGCAGATGAGTGAGTGATCTCAAAACCTACATCTGTTGGAATTAAGTCACGACATTAGTACATTAACAGTTAGGAGCAGGTGACAAAAGACGGCCACAACCACAAATATAATCTTGTAAATCAGCTAAAGGAATACGAACGCCACATCAGTGGTAATTTGAAGAGCAAATCCGATAAGACATTCAGTCTAATCACTTACTGTTCTTGCAATCATTGCCACAGGCAAATAATCCGTCATTCCACTCCCGATATTGTACTTCTCCGGGCTGCGTTGTAACCGCCATCACAAGCAAACGATGACTGCCAAGTAATCATACAGTGAATGAATCCAATTCACACGAGCGAAATACTGCGACCAATCAGATTGAAAATATCACTGACAGTTGTCATTGGTGACCATCACTGAGCAAGTACCCACATAACGCGTTCTCCATCATAATTCCTACATCAAATGGTGAATTAACTAAGGTCAAATGAGATACCTTTGTGACGGATTATCCTCAAACCGTAAGTCGAGTTCATTCTATAAGGTTAAACAGCAGGTGACTCAAAAACCGAGTCAAGAATACACACTGTTCTAAAGCTTATCAACTCCTTTCCAGAGTATAAAAAGAGAGCGAAGAGTTTAGCAAGTCACTGGTTTATATATATAAAACAATCTATCAAAAACCAGAGGTATGAAAATAAACTAGTCTGATCAGAGAAAAACGAAGTCAAAATTGTACCACAAAAACCTGAGCTGTGTTGACAGGCAACCGGAAATGTCTGTGACATTTCCAAAAAAATGATTAGTGTGATCACACTCTGGTATGGAAAGAAAATCAATGAGGAGACTGAGTAACCGAAAACCATTATTGACACTTTTTTTAAAAAAAAGATTGATCACAAAGGTTCTGTTAGAGCAGTATCCATCGGACAAGTGAGTACACGGAAATGGCTTGGACGTATTTCGACTTGAAATGGACCTGAAGGCACTTGATCACCGTCTACTAAAGTATAACACGAGTCGGGTTTTTGTGGTAGAACACGAATTGCTTTCACAGGAATAACTGTCATGTAGGAGGTGTTCCGTAGGCCAAATCCGGACGTCATCATTTGTGCTAAGTCAATAAGCGATAAACTGCGAAGTGACAAACACAAATTGGCTTTATTAATCAATAGACGGAGGTTATCATGATAGCGAATTATGTTTTAGCAGTTAAAACCATATAATAGGAATTGGATGTGGTTAACAGATTATACGCATCATTTTCCATTGACTGATAAGTAGGTTTATTCGAAATAAATAGGCGCGTCATGAAACAAAACAAAAAAAACGGAACTTGGACGGTCCGTAACCGGTGGTTGACATACTGATGGTTTGTTAGTTCTTCAACCATAACGGATAACGTTGTGTATTAGTATTAAGCTGGAAGGGCCAACATTTTTCATGTCTCACTAATTACAGTTAGTTTATCTCCGATAAAAAAGCATACAGTAAGTTCAAGATGAATATACCCTCACTAGAAACTAAGCATAGGGCATTACAATAGAAAAGCTGACTGCGTAGCAATGTGAATTATAATTGATATAAGAATTAAGTAACACGTTCCACTGCGATAGCCGGCAATAAGGGTGCACGCTTCAAATCCAACTCCAGAGCCTCTACGGTAGCATGTGGTCTGCTTGCTTAATGGTACTGCCTCAGTGACTCAGAGCATTTACGATTCACCAAAAGTTTTCAATCAGCAAATCAGATTTTTTCATGTTCAGATTTAATGTTTTCCCACGGTTTTTAACTCCCCACCACAGATTAGTGTTCAGTAATTTTGTCATCAATCCGTGTTCAACCTCGTACCAAAACGCAAGAATTTCACAACAACCCGTGAGTAATCAGTAAGTTGGTTTGGTGGCAGTGCTCAACTTCTTAAACAGAAGTTTCGTCAGGCTAGTTGAACGAGTTACAAAGTTAATGGTTAGATGTAAACTTACATTAAATGCCATCAGAGTTGTAACTAGTTCACCTGGTCTCAGAAGGCTTCTAAATCATGGGCGAAACGTTACTGATAAACCTTATAACCGTTTACTCACAAGTTGTTCTGAATTTAGCGTTCATTTACCAGTCTAGCTAATAGTAAAAACAGGAACTATTGAACCAATGATACGCTTTACCCAAACGACGGGGTTCAACAAAAGCACATGCAACCATAATCCCAATGACTCACCACAACTCAGTGACTACTCCGTAAAGCGAACGCCCAATTCACCACAACTTGTTTGTTTCGTGCAATACAACTATCTCGTTCACTGAATCGATCACGAAAGATTATGAAAGTGTTTTGTTCTTTGAAGCGATGATAGGCTGGATACTATTATCCAAAGCAATCAAATCTAAAAGTCCATTACAAGTTTAACGATAAACATATTCACGCATACTTCAGCTCACACACTTCAAAGGACTGAAATCTGGGCTGTCTAAGATGATCCACGTAATAACGTTTCTTAAAAAGTGAGCTATCTTGTCGTCCGTATGGACATATTGTACTTACACAACCAAAAGTGGAATAAAAGTTGCTACACCTGAATGATCAGCGTCTTAATTTAACGCCAAACAATATGCGTCAGTATTTGGACTATCCTGTTCTGAATCATGAAGCACGCGGACTTCTTGTGTATACATGACTAAAAGACAACTGAAGTATAGAAGACCGATGAGGAAACATACTCTGAAGAAAACTTTCCAGCATACAACCCGAGGTGAAGAGACCACAAATAGTGAGAACACACGGATTACTTACAAACCGGCATTGGAATAGATGAGAACCAAATTCAACTGGCCATCATTCAGTTTCGCATGCGGAAATAGAGGACATTGTGTACCCAAATGCGAATGATTGATGACCAGAATAGACCAGAAGTCTTCTTCAATTCTGACCCATTCTTCACCAAACGGTTCGTTCATCGGTGGTAGGTAGCTAATGATGCAAGTGGAAAAAGCATACGAAAAAAGAAGACCAAGTAGCAGAAGGCTCCTCCAGAGTGCAAGAAATAAAAGTAAGCTTGAATTCACTGATGATAGATCATTCTTAATGATAGGCATGCTAGTGAGTTGTTAACGGATGAATCAAAAACCAGCTACTTTGTCTCATATGTAATAACGTTTAGTTCTGTGTTGCAACGATGATTCACATACAGCTTTATTTCAGCTCGGAGTTCTTTACCTGTGTTTCGGCAGTCGCATTATTGATTTCGGACGATTGTGTTCCACAGAAATCCCTCCTTGCCTTTGATGTGCCTGGATCTGTGGCTATCAACTACTGTCACCTCGAGTGAGTGTACTTAAACATAAAAACAGATCGTCTTTCACGATGACATCTATGGAACATGCAAATATAAGGATAAATAAAAGTAGATACAAATTCGGTCTATCGTCGACAAAAGTGAGACGGATTAAGAAACCGGGATACTGTTCAATCATCTGTGGTTGTGATAGCATAAACGTTAAATGAGATGTTTTTAATCGCCACTTACCAAAAGCCTGCAGGTGACGTTCAAATATCGCTCACGAATAAGAAAAAATAATTATTTCCTATCTTAGTAAGATGCTGACGCGAGTTTGAAAAGTTGTAGCTGGATGAATAGAAACCGAATGTGAGAACTACAGTCAATAAGGCAAGTGAAATGAACAGTGTACCTGAAAACTTTTTTAAATAAGACATAAAACTGAGCTAGGATCAATGCTATTATCAACGTAACACTGCTTGGAAACTTCAGTAGAGGATTGTATTCTTCATAAAACCAAACTCCAAACATGCAGGATTCTTACATCAGGTTGCTAAAAGAAATCTGTTATCTTAACGAAGAAATGACACCTGATCACTAATGTGACAAAAACTTAGGGGAAATATATATTCATATAAACTGAACATCACCTATAATTGAGGTCAATGGCGCAGTGGTCAACATGGTTGCCTCATGAAAGCGTGGTGGGAGTCCTAGTCCCGACCAAGGGAAGGATGCGTACTACTGACGAGCCCTAATGAGAGCAAAACTCGAGTCTAGTGCTTCATTTCGAAAGGGGCCGACTGAAAAGCTTATGAGAATGCAAAAGCTGCGATAAATTGTGACTGAAGTAAATGAAACGAGTTCTCGTTTTCATGTAGATTGAAAATCATTCATAATTGGTCGCAACTGTCGCATTCCAATAGATTTTCCAGTCGGCCCCCTTCAAAATGAAGCACTAGACTCGAGTTTCGCCCTCATCAGTAGTGCACATCCTTCCCTAGGTCGGGACTAGGAATCCCACCACGCTTTCATGAGGCAACCATGTTAACCACTGCGCGACTGAACCCACATTAAGCACGACCGAATTATCATATGCGAACGCTCAAACACTTTCGCTTGTGAGTAATGATAAGGTTGCCCGATCGCCTCGATGACCCCTCGACTAGGACTTCTCTTCAAGTTGAAATCACATAAATCATTGTCTTGTTGAGCAACATTTTGACTACTGATGGGTAGTATGGATTTTGGTTTTCACACAAACTGAACACCACCCACGGTTACCCCATGAAAGCGTGGACGGAGTTCTAGTCCGGCCGTGACAAGGATATGTACTACTGACGAATTTTCGGGAAACTAATTGTCTCGAGCGAACAGGAGTGAAGTAAACTGACTGTGATCGGGCACAACGTGGAAAAATTACGCTTAGACAAGTCTTTCAAGTTCTACATTGAGTAAATAGGTAGGTGAAAGAGACTAGTGTTAGACGTTGAAGGCTACGACAAACGTGAGACGCTCTGTGTTCGTGTCAACTTTGTGAATGCAGGTTTCTTTCTGAAGCCAGAAAAGTGTTCAGAGCATGGAACGAAATGCACGGAATACTGAAAAATGAAACACTACCAATTAATGCGGATCATCAGTGGTCCATCCGATTACCAAAGACGATAGTGTAGCAATAAACCCACTAAACTGAATAGACAATTAGAAAAGAACCTACGTGGAATTAATTTACGAATACATAAGCATAAGGTGCCAACGAGACTCCGATGTATCCGGTAACATCGTATAGTAATACTGATACAATAATTGTAAACATACGGGAGTCAAATGTCAAGCGGTCATTGTGGAATGGTGCAATGACAAACGTTAAATCAGCGCCATCATCAGTTTGAGGAATGGACAGAATCATATGCTTGATTTTGTTATCGATAATACTGATTCAACGCTCCATTTTGATGTTGATGTTATTAAGCTGATGGAGCTTATCGCTACCAACCAAAATGAATCATTTTATAACTGAGCTAATTCAGAAGCATTTAATCAGCGTTGCTATAATCCTGAATGAATTAATTGTCAAATGCCAGGCGTCGTCAGTCTGTCCGTACCGTTCCTAACAAGTTACTAGTTCTAGGAATATTGTTGGCCGTGTGAGTTAAGCGCAGAACTGAAGTACACCGGATGATCCAGAATAACAAGAAGACTCCGGTGGTGGGCAATTACTTACTAGACCAGCCACCGTGCCAAAACTGTGAAAAAATGAGGTGACATCAGTATTTGCATAGATTCCTAGTCACCGAACGGGGTCCCCCGATGAGAATACTAACGTTTACCAACAATTCATGATAAATTACTAGAGCTGAGTCATACCGAATACTGGGTAAAACTATGCTTGCCTTCGGCTTTTCAACAATTAGAGCTAGATAAAACACCTAATTGGTTGACTGTATCTCAACATTCTCGACAGTTATATCTGCTGTATGGAGTGAGTGTCCAGCGGAACTTTCCAGAATTTTAATCTAAACAATCGGCAAACTGGGAGGGAATAAGTCCGCCGTAGCTGATGTTCTAGTGTAAGAAGGAGGCGCGATCGTGCTACACTACTCACACCGCCGGTAATCAGTAGTAATGGTCACAGCATAGATTTTGACACCGAAGTAGCCACAGAAAAAAATACAAGAAGAAATATCGAAGTGCAGCATCCCATGGAATGATTCTTGGTACGTAAAGGGACGTAAAGGAACTAAGCACTGGCGTCTATGGCGACCGTGACGGTCGGTGCCCAGTATCGTACGCAGATGAGTGTTATTGTTTGTTGCCTTGTTGAGACGCATAACTCGGGTGTTGCTTTCCTGAACAAATAATCCTTGTGCTATCCGTAACATTGGCTCACAACACTAGTCTTCTGAAAGACAATAGTAGTTCACGACTGGAAGCAGTTGTACAATGTCATGTTGATCAAGGAATTCCCTGATGACATAACATAGTGGTCCGTCAAGAATGAGAAGATTCATTAAACGAACTTCTCAAAATCCCGAACGGAATCACGATAGTTCTCGGAAAGTAGAGACTATTGTCATGAATACTCAAAATCAGTGATTCAAATGAACGAAATGACTAATTATTGGAGACGATTTGTTTTCCAAAGTTTCCCAACATGATGCATCCCGGCCATGTGATGACCCAAAAAGGAAGGCCATGAAACGGGAGAAAGAATAGTAGGAAGCAACTACTCGGTATTAAAGCCTATGTGTATAAATACCAAAATCCAACATTACTGTTGTTTATCCAATGCTGCGAGAATAAAGGTGGTCTGAGAGTGTTGATATTACAAATTTGAAGACCAGTAGATTAAGACTCATTCATTCCCGGACTATGGAAGTGATTTTCGAGTTTATGTTTAATATGGAACTGTTCGATGCTTATGCCTTTTTTTCGACGTTAACAGTTAAAACTGATAATAGACCACTACTTTAAGAAGTGTAACAACAGAGAAAAGCAGATTGTAAGAATATGATCGGAAACTGGCACTCAGATGCACCCAGTCCACACACATTCCAGGGTCCGAGGAAAGCGTATTTCGTCTGAAAAATTGCAAACTAATCTCTGAAACAATCTATTCTAATCACAAACTTAAAAGAAGGAACAGCACAACAGGCTGCGGTAAAAAAAGGCTGAAACAATCAGAAACGAACGACTGAAGGATAAGAAAACATAAGCAGGGAAAGTATCAGCTTTCAACATGACGGTAATCAGCACACCCCTGCGAAAGGTTTAATACTTATGAGAGAGAATTACCACCCGAAGAATGCTTTAGCGGAGAACAGAGAAAGTGCACCTAAGGTATACAGCAGTATGAAACATTGAGTTCCCTTTATCCAGTTCATTAAAACGGCAAGAAGACATACATTGCGAGATGCAAGCATTTCGTTTATTCTCATCAGTCGATTACATAAAACATTCATTTATATAGGTTAAACGCACGGTGACAAAATATTGAAATGAACGAACATCAACATGAGAGTAATCTGGGTTAACTGCCACGGTAACGAAA
>LUCH01001558.1:55820-72618 GCA_013368495.1 Paragonimus heterotremus
ACGGCGGCTTACTAAGCCCAATGAAAGCCAGATACGTGAAGATCAGGCAGGATTTCGATCCGGTCGAGGGGGCATTGATCATATTTTTACCTTGCGACGGATCTTGGAACATCGGCACTGTTACAGATAGCCAACAGTCGTGGTAATTTTGGATCTAAATGCTGCTTTCGATTCAGTTGCTCGTAACGTTCTCTGGAGCTGTCTCCTTCGCAAGGGAAATACGTGAATCTGCTGAGATCACTGTATGTTCATTCTGGAAGCAAGGTGAAAGTTTATGAACAACTGTATCGGGCGTTCGTCACTTCTAGTGGTGTTCGTCAGGGGTGTCCGATTTCCCTCTTCCTGTTCAATTTTGTCATGGACGACATTCTCGAGGGTCCGCTTCGGGAATACAGTCGGCTTGGTGTTGAGCTTCTTCCTGGCTCTAGATTGACCGATCTGGAGTATGCGGACGACAGTCTTACTCAGCCCCTCTGCCGAAAACATGCAGACCATGCTGGACAGGTTGAGCGACCGAGCTGGTTTGTATGGAATGCGTTTCGCACCTTCAAAGTGCAAAGTACTGCTTTAAAACTGGGGCATTTCCACTCCTACTTTCTTCAGTGTAGTTAATCCGCTTGAGACTGTGGACAGTTTCACATACTTGGGTAGCACCATCTCCTCAGCCTGTAATATTGCTGATGAGATATAAGCGAGAATAACAAAGGTACGAGTTGCGTTTGCCAAACTGCGTCATCGGTGGCGTCGAAAAGATGTCCTGTTGTCGTTGAAAGGAAGGGTATATAATGACTTGTGTGCGTTCCACTTTGCTTTATGGTTCGGAAACGTGGCCTGTTCACAAATAATATATCAACAGGCTTGTTGTGTTTGACCATCGTTGTCTCCGCCAGTTGGCCCATATTAAGTGGACTGTTTGCGTGAGAAATGTGGCTGTTCGCCGACGCGTATTCCGGAACGCTCGGGAGGCGCTATCAGTTAGTCAACCAATTACGTTGCACATCCTGCAATGGTTGGATCACGTACTCCGTATGTCAACTGATCGTTTAGCGTACCGGGCAGTATATACTGAGGCTACGAACAGTTGGATAAAACCGCGTGGTGGTCAGCTAACAACGTGGTCACGAAATATGAAGACTCTGACTGCTCCACTAAGCCAAGTGGCTAGGTGTCGCCTGCCTGGATGAGATCCTCGTGATCCCTCAAACCGCTGGTTAGAGATGCTATCCGAGATGGCGATGTGTCACAGTCAATGGCGTACCTGTATTCATACCATTTCTAGTTAATCCTCTTAGTCTCCTGTTATTAACTTTTGACTTTCTTAGTAACGTTTTCTTCTAGGATATTCTATGTCACTGTTGAGCTGAGCAGCGGCCTAAGCCACAGTATCTTCTGGTCAAGCTCATGGCTGTTAGGATGATGATGATGACTTTCAACATCGCGGCGTAATCGTAACTAGCACGGCTCGATTTGCTGTTTGTCCTAACAACAGTTTAAGATGTAACGGATTACAAAAGATACAAACAAGGACGAGAACAGAAGGAAGAGAAAAGGAAAGAGGAACGTAAAATAAAACGACATATCTTCAGAAAATATAACAGGAGCCAACAACATTGAGGATACAAACTCGTCATTGCTTGCAACACTTCCATGACCGACAGCGTTTCCAATCGGAGATGTAGATGGTCGCATATTCCTCAACCGGATAGATAGCACCCACCAACCACGGTCAGCGGAGTGGCATCGTGTGACTGCCTTGCGGTTTTCTCCAACTACCCGTACCTACACTAAACAGTGGTTTTCTCAGATTATACACTGTGCTTATTATAGGGTTATAAGCTGAAGAGTCTGGAGCCTACAATCGCGGAAGACATGAATTTCCACAGCAAAATAAAGCTTACACCAAAAGGTTTGTTTAGGTTGATGGAACGTGGCTTGGATAAATACCTTCAAGCTAGCAACTTAGACAAATGAATGAAGGCATTATTCCGACGTTAACTTTGAGCCAAAGATTGTCCGCTGACGTGTGTAAACGCTTGGACGTCCAAATGTTGATCAACTCACAGTACGGGTTGGACTTATAAACGAAACACTGTTGTTATTTCATGAAATCAGATAGACCACATTCATAACCGATTGAATCCCTAATTACTTATAACTGCTATCGTTCGTGGATGGGCAACTCGCTTCATAAATCATACAGTCTGAGTTAAAAAGAGACAAGATGATAACGTAGAAATCACAATCCAAAATGAATCTAAAGTAATTGAGTTCGTTTGACTGCAAGTATTGCATTTGTCAATTAAATAGGATGTTTTAAAACAAATATCTTGTGCAATTCGTCGGAGCTTACAAGATTGAAACAAAAACAACTGTTCCAATGTTTTCCCACCATCAATAAAGTATGCTGAATTGAGAACCTGGATAAAGGCCCCTAAATTAACTGCGCATCGAAAGCAACATAGAATGTTTATCTAACATTGGGTGTCATGTGGTATATAATTCGATCGTAACGTGATGTTTCCTCTTAGTAAATATCAGGAATAGTGTTGAGCAGCTCTAACGACTCCGTTTTGCCTAGGCGATTCAATAATACCGGCGCGTTGAATTGTGCATAAACGAGACGGTCAAATGACTGATAGCATGCTTCCACTGATAGATACATCAGACCGATTCCTGATTGCAATGTTGTTACCTCGGTGGGGATACAGATATACAAAAAACTTAATGCAAACAGACAGGTTGGTATGGGAGTCGAATAGAGAAGGAAGCGTGTGGTTAAAAAGCTGTTGTGTCAGATGGGACACCTTCAGTAAGAATCACTATTTGTAGTGTAATCCAGTGAACACTTAGAGAAGAAGTGAAGGCTATTATGTGAATGGAAGTATGAAGATAAAGTAGTTATGATAGACAATCGTCCCAGAAATGGTCAACATCAAAAAAAGCATGTTGAACAGCACCCGAACAACTAACTCGCATGGAACAAATAATAAACACATCAGCCTACCCTGAATAGTAACAGATAGCAGCAGCAGTCGCATTTCCTCCACCAGCTGGCAACACTCCGATGGGAATACGAACAGGTTTCTGGTCCCAGTCCCCATTATGTGTGGATTCAGCTGGGTGTGTGAGACCGTTGATCACCTCATATACCAGACCATCTCCAGACACAGCAATCACTGCACGGTAGCTATCAAGCGTCATATCGGAACAGGCACTGATCCAATCTTCGGCATGACCAGCATAAACTAGACAGAAATAAAGAGTATTGATGGTCAGTTTGTAGAAGACAGATGTAAAGGAAACGTAATCCAAGTGACTGAAAAGTCAATGAGATGGATTAGCAGTGGAAGACCAGTAAAACTGGGTTATGTAGATAGCAAGATCCGCCGGAAACTGAGATCAAAAGGCATTTGTCGTTGAAGTTCACTCAAAATTAATCAAACCTATCTGTTACCAGCAAAAAAGATGTTCAATGACTCATTGACTCTCTTGGATACTCTAAGGTTCTGGATGCTGAAGTGGTATAATTAGCAGATCATACGGAAATCACGTGTGGCTTACAATTCTCTTCGCTTATACCAGTTACAAGTACAACCGATCAACTTTCAACCATAATCAGCATCGAAAACATCTTCACCAGCTTTTCTTACAAAAGGGACTACAAAACAAACGATATAATTTGAGGATTGAGGTCTGCGGTTGGCCGCACTTGTTCGAATGTGAGATTATGTTTGTTGCTTTTCACGTGCAAGATTAATCTCCACCGCCTGGTGGATCTTCACACACAAAAACCGGTGACTCAATCCATCTGCAGATTTATCGGCAGTTGCAGGAGAGCAGATATAAATAGAACGAGCCGAAACTTACGGCAGAGAAAAGCAGTGTATCCATAAGTAGCCATTGTTGGAGACGATGCAGCACTGATCGTTACTGCAACATCTGGCATCTTCCATTGCAAAAGACCCGATCATAATAGGCCACCTATTTGGAACTGCTGTCATATTCACGGTTTTCGTGCCCACTAGCAAACTCTATATGTTAACATCTTCCTAAGGGATGTTGACCGGGTTTCACACACCGTGTCGGCACATAGTATCGAAACAACCAGTCTAGCTGCTGTGAGCTACAGAACAGTTCACTCTATCTTGTTATATAGCTAAATGACGTTCATCTGCGTTTGGTTTTGTCGCCATCCATTCTCTCTATAATAAACGGCTGCGTCTACCTAACCATTCCTAACGCAATATATTGCAATAAGATATGATAACATCAAATCCAAACATATAATGCTTCTTTCTAAACAATTCAATATTGGTTACAACATCCAGAAGACCTTACGACGCGCATAATTGTGACAGTGTTCTCCCCATACAGACTTGATGAGAGAAGTCAGTAGTGTAAGTTTGCCCGATGTATCCGGTAGTATTTCATTCCATCTGTGCATATGCATACCGCAGTTAACGGCATCTATTTAACACAATGAAACTGCTCGCATACAGGCCATCTAATAAAACCACACATAGAACAACAATGAAACCACACACATAGAGCAGTCCTTTTAAAATTCTCAACCGTGAAGATGACAAACTGATAATCAACTCGCGCTGTTCACAAAGTTCGGGTACATCTTTTGGTAAAAAATAATCCTGCTTTTTGAGGAGCAACTGCGGAAAGTCCTATTTCAGGTACACCGAAAGGCGACTCAATTTTGATACGAGGTTTCGAATACCTCTTGATAAACTTATCAAAGTAGCCGTTATCTGTAAAGCTGTTGAAAAACGGTGCATTTTGACTCAGGACTAGCTGGAATACACAGTTCATGTGTTCGATAACATAGTGCTCACAAAATACTCACTTTGTAACGAACTTTTTTTTTTTATAAAAAAAAGCTGTAAAAATACAACTGTTGACCAGTTCGTGTGATGTTTCGGTAGACTGGTCTCAACAGTATATCACTGCTGCGATGGAAATGCTTTAAACCAAGAAAAGAGACCGAGGCGCAGCTCAAGTTCGTGGTACAAAAACAACGAAAAGCAAGAGGCGCTTACAATGGTGCAGCGAGATGTTATAGATTATATCGCACGAACTCCTGTTATTTGGTTCTCCAACAAGAATCACGTTAAATAGCAAGGCAATAAGGGTTAATTGTTTCCTAATTCGAGGCCGTCTGAATGAACTGCATTATCTTTTGGGATTTACTTGCTGAACTTGAGCACTTGACAATGAATCAATACTATATGCACGTCTACGACGGGGGCACCGTGAAGTGTGTGACATTGATTATTGGTGTTTTCGGATCAAACAAGTGCAGCATGTTGATGGGCTTGCTAACATCGTTACCCACACGCCTCAGTTATTTAAATACTTCCTGAAAGTGTCCGTCCAGGAAAGTAATATCCAGCCACCACCGTGTACAAAAAATCTGCAAGACAACAATGTGTGAACAGCGCAACTGTACATCATCATCATCATCATCATCATCAGGTGTATGGTATCAGCGTTTACCTAGCACTGTCGTCTTCTGCCACGTTCATGGATTGAAGCATGTCTTCACAATATCGGCTGGCTTTCTTCAGAAGGATGTTAGCTGCCCGGCCAGACTACAGCTGAAATGAGCGTCTTGGTAAACATTCGCTGTAACAACGGCACAAACGTGCGACTGAGTCATCCTCTACTGATGATGGTCCCACGTGACAAAGGAAACTACCAATTTCGGGCTTTTACAGTGTGGACATCGGATCATTTTCAGCGAAGTTCCCGCCAACCATCCTCATGAGTATAATAATGCATGCACATCTAATGTGGCCTACGGAACGGCAATATTTTAATCTGTTGGAGTATCCAACCAATCTTGTTCTTGTACTCACTGCCGCTCAATCCACTTAAATAATGTTCTTATATGGTGAGTGAGCCTTGTCGTCTTGGTCACAGAAATCCTTTACTCAAACGGGTGTTAAAAAAAAACTGTTGAAAATTTCATGCAGCGTGTGATATATATATATATATATATATATATATATTCAGGGAGGAAAGTACGTATTTAAGTTGGTTATAGAGCTCAAATAATCATAAAGACTATCTTTTAATAGAAAAGACAGGCTGTACCTAAAGCGTCCACCAACTTCTGGATTGTTGGAGAACAACATACACCATGTCAGGCTTAAAAAAGAAAGCTAACCACTTATCCTATGTGATACACTTTTACAATATCGAAAATTTCTGAGAAAATAATTCTCACCTGAGTATAAGCTTCAGTGAGCATAAGTAACTCAAATAAGTTTAACTAATATAGTTCAAACCCACTGTTAACGTTCTCGACTTCTATATCATATCATCCTTTTAGTACTTATTGAAAGGTCTAGATCTGTTTGCGTAGACTTGTTAGAATATAACGATGTACCTGATAGTATGCATATAGTGGAATTCTCTTCATACTCTTAACGAATCTGACATCTGGTTCTTAAACACTGATCCTTTACGCGATTTACCCAATTTAGAGCGCAACACTCATTATCGATAAATAGACGGAGAACAACATAACGTTACGAGTGGGTTATAATAGTCTACGTTTCAACCAACTTGGGTGGCCCTCCTCAGGAGGGTTGTAATCGGAATCACATTAACAATCGCCAGTGGCTCCGGTGTACTTCTCCATAAAAGCTCTCCATTTTTGTAGTTATCATTAGTGATTTTGTCCAACAAAGATTACATCTTTGTAGTCAAATATATGTGGTAGACATCAAAACCTTGATCATTTTTCATAGCGTGTCCTATTGGACAGTTCGTGTGAATTGTTAAGTTAGTCAATGTTTCATTGTCAACCACGTAAAATATTCAAATATATGGAGACATTTTCAATTAGGACTTTGTCTCTTCGATAAAAAAAACTGACCTGAACGTGAACTTATTTTTAGATATTCCAGGGTTATTTTGCGTATTGATATACATAATGTAGTTAGTCTTTCTTGCCGATCAACTCACCAGAGTCAGAAGATTACCTTCTGTATTTGCTGTTTAAACTATCATCCTATCTCAAACTATTGACCCAGTTGATTTGTCGACGCACTCGTGCATACCGAATGATTAAAGTGTCCATCTTCTTCTCAAGTAAACCGCCAATGAATTTCATACATTTGCTGAATCTTAAGAGCAGTAGTCACGTTGTATAGAAAATTCCCGCAGACATGTTTAGTTCATTATCTCTTGTAACTTCAAATCAAGCGATCCGACATCGATCATCCTTTCAATTCAGATTGTCCTTCGATATCTACAGCTGGATTCATTCATTTGTACGCATCTTTCATATTAGTCTACTGTTATCCTTTACTTGTTTCGATTCTTACACAAATCCGGTTTTCTTATTCGTGAATGAATAACATGAAACTTCCTAGGTGCAAAAAGCTTACTAACAACCTGGCTGAATCTCAGTAGACTGATCATAAGACAGCCCCCCTATTCAACGATTTAAACAGACATGAAATTTCCCATTTTCTCAATGACATCCACAATAACCTCAATCAAAAGGGTGGTTAAGACTGACAGAACCTACGCCAATAAAGCCACCTGAATAGTATTCGGTTATAATGAAACCGATGGAAAACTCGGCAGACCATGTCTGATGCGACCAACATTCTACCGACATACAGAGAACACGGTTCAGTTTTGATTTGGCTTATCGACGAAGGCACTTCCAACAGTTTGAATATTAGAAGGACCCAAACGCTGCGATTATAGGGATCAATAAAAATGAGCACATTCAGATGTTTTTCAAAGCTTACTCGCCACAACTTGGCCCAGAACGATGGCTGACACCAGTCAAACAGTCGGCGTTAAGAGTTACACAGATGGTTAGCTTCGGGTTAATTTATATGAGTAAGGTGGAAAGAAACCAGCTGATCGGTGGTGATATTAACTCATCATCCACCAGCGTGATACTTGTAGCGACATCGACTTCGTATATGGGCTAACGTTAGTTACGACCAATAGGACGTATCTAAGCACCGGCCTTTTAACAATTCCTTCTATGATATACACTCAACAGAAATGTCTACGTGAAAGGAGATATGTACATATAACTTGGTGCTGTTACTATAGAGAGCCCATTAGGGCCCATTTTTGACTGCCACTTTTGTCGTCTGTACCGAAAACAGTCTAGTATCCAATAGAAGCCCCCTGTACCTGTATGAACAATATATTATAAATATTTATATGGTTGAAAAGGTTTGCTTTTGTAACATCGTCAACGAGCTCAGCAGATAGTTATATTAGCAATAGAACATAACTTGAAACACTAAGTTCCGTTTATTCAGTTCAACAAGGCAGAAAGCCACATGGAGTGGGCACTAGTTACAATTCTCCTCATTTGTGCCAGTGGATTACAAACATGATTCAGTACGAACGATTTTTTATCGAGCAAGGAAAATGTGCACGTCTAACGTCCGAAGAGAAGTTCTTGAGGAGTGTTCTGTTTGCGAATGGGTATCGGGTCAAATTACTTGAAATTCATTGCAAGGAATGTATGGCTAACTCTCAACTCTAAACAGGAGACCACAGTACTATCAATGTAAGCCGACAGTTAATATTTGCCATTAACTGCACTTATCCCGCAGCTGATTTGCCTTTATTCCCTTACACCCGCAGGATTAGTCCCCACTGCCCCGATCGTTCTTTCTCGGAAAACCCTGCCTCTCATGCCACTTGCCAATTCATCTGCAGTTGCTATGATTCATGCATTGGCAGAACGGACAGAAAGTTGTGACAGGGGAAGGTGGAGCACATCCCCAATTGGTTAGTGTAGACAGTAACTCAGCGCGGGTGAGCATAACAACATCCGAGCAGAAATTCGACGCTTTTGATCGCGAAACACAGTTGTAAATGGTAGTGTGGTTGACCCCGTCAATTTAATTATGGTCCCACTAAGCAATCGCAACCCTAAGATGTTCATGTTTTCCGAAGTGTTATCAATCGAGCTTCAGGCAATGGTGCTGATGCGATCAATTTCAGTGTCGTGGCAGTGAAACCGTTTACCCCACCTTGGTTGCACCCGTGTGACGTTCGTTCATTATATTGTTCTGCCGCCATGTCCTAAACCTATACTTATGAAGCTTTTGTGTAATCGACCGATGAGAATAAACAAAGTAAGTGTATCCTACGATGCCTTCTTGTCATGTTGATGAACAGAACATACGACAAACGATTTGTTTGCAATTCACGGTGCCCGTCTTCAATGTAAATTCGATGAATCGAAAATGATTGTTTGGTCAAACACATATTGGGTGTTAAATATGATCATTTTCAAAAGTGTTTCACTTCAATCGTATTTGTTTGAACAGCAGTTTACACAATCAACTAAACTTTTTAAAATGAAAGCACAATGAAAAATGGATCTGACCAAGTCCGCATAGAAAGCTAATGGACACATTATGGCCTTCACTGACAAACAAATCCGACGAGAATCGTACACTGTTTCAAAATCAAAAGTTTTCTCTGACTAGCTTTCTAAAGTGACTGTATTACTGATTTGTGAAAAATATGGCTGACAAGAATAACTGTGTGCACTTTTAAAGCAGTTAACTAAAATCTGGTCTTTATGTCATCATGAGACTATGCTCTTTCGTAACAAATCACATTGTCTCAATGACGTTACGCACAGATAAACGAATAGTTACATCGTCAGAATCGAGAGTTACGTCATCATGAGAAAGAACAATAACCAGTGTGAGTAAGACCTGCAATGATGCAACCAAATTTAGGCTGGGAAACAGGCGATAAACAGCCAGTTCACTATTCGATCAATGACTGCCGAACTCAAGTCAGTGGATAGCGCCCTCCGCATTATTTGCTCGATAAGGAATCGAAAACTGCGGATGTTGGAACAATCAATAAACGGGATCTCACAATGTGTATAGCAGGACCTTATTTGTTCGTCTTCGTAACAAACTAAAAGCATTGGTCTATAGACTTCAAGTATGAGCATGGTTTGATGTGTGCAATTTTGTCTGCAAGTTCCAAGGCACCAGTCCAATCTGTTTTTACATAACTGCGACACATTGTGGTGTATGTTTGAAAAAATGCGGTGAATCAATCAGATGAGATACAGCTTCTGACTGTCGTCTAATGTTACGGCATTTATAAGGACACTGTAAAATGAAGCAAATGGTTCAGCAAGCACAATCCACGTAGCTGAATAGGATTAGCAACAAGCAAACAAATAGCTTACATTGAGAAATAAAAGCATTCATTGATTTGTGGTATGTTGTGGAGACAGTAATGGTCAAAAAGGAGTACTCACGTTAGCAATTCAAGTTTACAACAATTGACAAAATCGTTGTAAATAAGCCAAACACGGTTACATCTTATGAACAGCAAACTATCCGAAGTAGGGAGTCCAGTACTTACGTGTCTTAATCACCACGTACGGGATGCCCAAACGACTGAACAAAGGTGCCACCGTGTCTCTAAATTGCGATTCGGCAGCCCCGGGTCCGCTTCTGGGATTAATGAATATTAGATAGGGCTTTTGGGATGCTGAATCGGGTGAAAATCGGGTGCAGAAATTATCTCGTTAATAACAGTCAAGCCAAATGATATAACCGTTTGTGCCATAGAAATACATTTTAAGTGTCCTTTTCTATCACCGAGCGCCTCGTGATAATGAATATCAAAATAGTGTACATGACAGGAAATGTGACTTAACTAGACAACTAGCGCAATGACGGAGTTAAAAAAATCTCAGAAATCAAAACTTTTCTTTCTTACGCTTTGGCAACCCATAAACATTCAGCGCACATGAAACTTCGAAAATTGAATTGTATCAACTACGGTTGTCGTGAGCAAACAAAATTTCATATCTCGACGTATACGTACAGAGTTTGGCTACTCGTTCGGAAAGCTTGTATGGTTAGGTTCAAAGTAAACCTAGGTATACTTCAGTCGTACCGATACCCAAATTGAAAGTAACACAATCACGAGTCATTTTGAACGTTGCTGCTATAGCTTATACAACGTGACAGTATCCAACTGGCGCACAGGACCAAACAGGTGGAGTAGTGGCGAATACCATTCGCGTGTATGGTTTGAAAATTCGAAACCCATTAAACTCTCGGAAACTTGAAAATCTTTACCAATACTAAGAAAAAAGTAAACAGTAGTGACCGTTAATCGGTCCTATTGTAACAAAATTGGTCTCCCTTGAATGACTGAAGTAGACATCCACTTCCATAACTCATCAGTTATCAAGAGACACCAATTCACAAGAATTCAAACGTTCAAACCGAACTAACTTCACGATCCAAGCTGTTGAAGAAATTAAATGCTTAAATAATCGAATTAAAAAGATACCTAGTTAGTGGAGACTATCAAACGACTCAAAAAAGTTTTATTTAGATTGTTACTGAAAGATTGCAGTCGGAGGAATATCCAAACAATAATCAATAGTGGCGTGACACGTTTTCTGCCAGAACATTTCGACCACCCTTGTCGGTCATATTACAAAGGTTGTGATAAATCGAAGAACATGCATACGGAAAGGTGTAAACCGTAAACGAGTCACCAGAACACGCCGAAAGCACTGAGTAACTACACGATTGAGTCAGTTTAGATTGGATTGTAAGACAATTTAATTTCAAACTAGTAGATTAAAAAAGAACAGATACAAGCGACATCGGTCTCACAGCAACAAATGTTAGTTTGTGAAAGTCACTAAGTCGAAATAAATAACAGCGCTCATAATGTGACAACCATCTCGTGCAAGCATGCTGCATAAGACAGAGCATCGCTAATGAGTGGTGTACTGCAAGTAAAGACGAATGACATGTCCGCTGAAATTAATGACAGTCTTCAACATCAACAAGACGTTAAAACTGGAAAAACGATTAGAAAGGTGTATGTTTACAGTGCTGGATTGGCAAACAAAGAGACTGGCATTGCACAACTAATAACGAATGCAGGAAAACACAGATCATGCAAAACTATCATTACGTTTGTCATCCTGTTTGTTCATATGCAATGTAACGAGTGTCTTGAAATTAGCAACCTCGCAACTCAGACGGTTTCTGCGGATGTAGTAACGCTACTTTTTTGTGTCATGTTTCAGTGGAGAACTACCTTGCATTCGATACCCTATTCAATGAGGATGGAATTCATCGGCAACTAACTAGGAATTTAGTAATCAACTGCCTACAAGAGAACTGATACAACTTTTGATGTGTTCACGATAGTCGTCAAACAAAGTGACTTGGAATAAACGACAAAACTATTTCATTCTGAGGATTGACTGAGTGTCAAAATATGTACAACATAGGTTATAGGGGAAATGGGAAAAAGTCGAGTCAAACAAGAATGCATATTTAAACTAAAGAAAGTTGTAATGCCGTGACCATCACATAAAAAATCGGAAGCTGAAAACAATAGCTAACTGATCTGGGTAATCTTAGAGGTTTACGAATGGCTTACGCTACACTGTGGTATTCGCAGCAATATGAAACACCAGGCCACGGCAAGACATGATCTAGTTTTGTGGACTTCACAAAGTGCAGAATGAGTTAATGCACCCGAATGGTTATGTGGTCTGACAGAGAAATCGGCTAAAGAACGTGTAAATAAGGACGACCATTTTTTGTGTTGAGGAAAGATTCACGAAAAATTTAAACGCAATCAAGTTATTTTTTTTCAAAAGCCACACTTCACATTACGCCTAAATGAATAAGATTTCTTAAGTTTCACTAAATGCCAGCACAGTAATGAAAATAAGGATTTTGTTGTGAAGACAGCCAACCGACCGTCCTCGGGTAATGAACGAACGCTTCTGGCTCATGGAAGACAGAAAACAACGTAGTCCAAAAGAACCATTCCACCTCCTTTTTCAACACCGACCTCGACAGTATGACCGTCTGCTAATCCGTTTATTCATGAAGCACGAATAAAAGTATGTAAAAACTGATAATTTATCAAAATAAGGTTGACATCAACCGCTAGGGAGTGTCCTGATGCTTTAGAGCCTATAGTAACTTGCAGAAATTTGATAAATCTCTTAAATGGTTGTTTTCAAGCCAAACTATCCGTAATCACCATAAACTGACCGGATGCTATATATAGTGGTGATAGTGTGATGAGAGACCAATGAAAAGCCCAATCAATCCGGCTTTTGTTGAGTAATTGGAAGCGACTCCAGGGAACGGGCAAATTACAATATTATGTCAGTCATCCACAGTTTTCATGACTAGTATCATTGTGTGTAGCTATAAGCCAGTTTTGTATATAAGTCCAATGAATCCCTTGTAACTGCATACGTGTGATGAAAACTACTATGCACCCCCTGTGGAGGTTCATTCCAGCTCTAAACTAACCAAAATGAAGTATGAAGGTGACATCGTTCTGCACAGCTCTTCTGCCGAGTGCACTCAGACCATGCCAAATAAGCCGAATGGTTGGGCTCGTCTGTATAGTGTACGTTTTCAGTCTTGAAGTAGGAAAGTATAATTCAAAACTGAGACGTATTCACACTTATAGTGTTCATTGCAGGAAACCAACCAGAGACTGTGAACCATTTCACCAAGTTTGGTAGTGTCACTTAATCGGTGCGTAATTTAGCTAGAGAGATTGCGACCAGAGTGGCAAAAGCAATTCTAACGCTTGCCAATCTTTGTCATTTTTAACCCGGGAAGGACATCTCGTTAGTGCTAAAAGAATAATATACACTGTCTGCCTGTTAATCGTTTCATTCTACGATTAATAATGTGTGACGAGGACAGGCATGTGTTGTTTCATCATTGTCATCTTCTCCAAGCAAAACACATGAAATAAGATTATCTCGTTTGCAAACTAGTCGCCAGGCAGCGTGAAGTCCAAAAGTTTAGAATAACTGATCATTCGATCAACTAGTAAAACAAACGTTTTCGGCACCGATAACTGCTTGATGAAACAACCAAAGTCAGGCAAAGACGCGAGGTGGACAAATGGTGACGTTGTCATAAAAGTTTTCTATCCTTACTAGTCCGCTGAGCAATCTGGATGAGTGTCAGCTACCCGGATGATGGCTCTGCGATAATGCGAATCACAGGTCAAAAGAGTGCACGCATCAACAACTTTTTCACTTGTACTGTTCATTATCGATGTTTTTAATATGCATTCACCCTTTTTTGAAGTACTTTTTCTTCCAGAATAATTCACATCACTGGAGTGGTGTGCAGTGGCTCGAATCACGGTAGATTATAGTGAGGTTAAAGACAGTTATGAATGAATGAATTACTCACAACCTGACCATTTGCAAAACGGTAAACTAAAAGATGTGTGAAGCACTTCTCAAGAAGCACAAATAGTTCAACTGACCAGGTCGAAGTAGCAACGTGTTCCAAACCGGCAATCGGCAGAAATATCAACACCCACAAGAATTCGTTGCATAGGTACAATGTAAACAGGTATTGTGGATAGGACAGAATCGGATTTTTGGCCGCTCAATGTTGTTTATGCAAAACAAAATCGACTGATATTGTCTGACTTCCATTACAACAACAAATACCAACATGAATTGATGCTCAAATATGCAAAGAATCCGCATGAGAACCGTGAAGCTTATAAGAGCACGCAAGCCGAAACGTTTGGAAATGAATCGTTATAAGCAAGTAGCTAAACGCAGCTCTCTATGATTTGTAGCTACACTAGCTTTTAAGAAAATTTTTACTGCAGTCACATGTGAAAAATTGGCTCATGAATAGTTAACTTGCCGTGGTGACCTGACACATGGTCTAGGAAATTTTAGGAACGACTCAACTGACCATAAAGAGCCCATTCAATTTCCGGCAATGGATGAAGTGCATTTCGTTGTGACGTTCCTGACGAGCAACTGATAACAGCCCACGTCGCTTTTCAGTATAAAATAGTTTAAAAAAACAATGATAGCCTCAACTCCGAACCTTGTCCTCTGGCCTCCTTCAAACATGGGGATCACAGGTTATCATCCGAACTTACCGCACTCCTTTAGTCCATAGGGGAAACAGTCCGGAAATTAAGACTTTCTGTGGCCTCGTAGCTCAGCTAGTAGATCATTTGCCGCGTTTTGGTATGTTGTTTTTGCCGCAGGTTCGAATCTAGCCGAAGTCCAGATCTTTCGAAATTGGGTCTCTTCTAAACAACCATTCTCACGTTAAAATGGGCATCGAATCATCATGTGAAAACTACAGAGGTAGTGGACTTGTTGTTATCGCGGGTCTGAGAACAAGATGTTTTCGGAAGCAAATAATTGAAGACTTAGATAGCTTTTTGCCTAGTCGAAGTTGTATCAATCATATATCCAGCTGGCGATAGGCGTTGGAGAAACAAGGTATCTTTTTTCTGGGGACGGTCTTAGCATTGTTGGAATTTGAGGTAGTATCTATTTTGGTTGTGGGACCTGTTTGTCGGTGTTGCCCCCATCCCAAAGAATTATTATTGTTTTGTTGAAATCAGCATACACCCGTACTGGGTGCATACTGCAACTATCCCGAACGTTCCCTAATTTAAGTGATATATGACGTTATTTAATTTCCCTTTTCCTTTGCAATTACATGAAAGATTATGGTCTGCAAAAGTACACTTGGAGGTTCTGAGAAATGCGCCTATCAGGTAGCGAGTTGACCAAAAGTTACTGTGCGGGAGAAATTGTTCTACTAAGCTCAACTGGTGGTAACACGCGGAACCTGTTGAATTGGTTAAATGTCACGGTTAGTTTGAATGGTATCCATTTTGCATATGCAACGTGTAAAACGTCACTACAAGATACGATTAGTCTCGACTCTACTCTTGTTATTGTAGGTGGGCTGCTCGAATCTTCCAATCGTTTCAACCAGTCACTTAAGTAATACACTATTTTATTGACGAGGTGAGGATAGCTAATGAACGCATTGCATTGTACTTATCAACATCCGTGAAGTCCCGAGAAGACGTTCGACTATTGAATAGAGGGTGAATTTGTAACACGCATATGTCCAATATTGTTGTACGGTTCAGAGGTTTGTTCAATTAGTGTCCAGGCTGTACATTGGCTCTCGGGATTCTATCATTGTTGTCACCGTCAGGTGGCCTAAATGAAGTCGGTTGACTGTATGATTCGTATATCCTTAGAACATCTCCAGATTCACGGCCGAAAACCGAGGTGATGAAAATTAAGTCAAGCTGGTTGCGTCAGATACTCCTTAAGCCTAGATATAAGCGTGTGCAACACCGCGTTTTATTCAATGCGGCTGCAGACCGTTGAAAACCGCAAAGTAACAGGGCGATGACCTGACCATGGGCTACATAGGCCTTGACAGTCCTATTAAGCAAGGTTGGCAAATGCTGTCTACGAGGATGGAAAGTTCACGAACAACCACAGAGCCAGTTGGAAAAGTTCACAGGCGATGGCGAAATCGCATCCGTGTGAGTGGTGAGTATTTGCTGATATAATCTGGTCATATTTGGCCGATTCTAGTTGATAATCTCAGTCTCAGCGGACGACTATCGAAATGAAAGGCAACTGGAACTACACTTTTCATGAGTACGACTCAAACCTGAAAAGGTATGCATTTATATCCGGGTGGGCTCATGAACTTTTAGCAATGAACAGTTTCTACCAGGAAGAGTGTGAACAACAACAGAAACCGAAAGAGTCGTCATTGCTTTTAAGATCAGCCTAACGGACAGGAAATGACAAATAATACCAACCAAGTGAGCCAGATTGATGTAGGCATTAAACCTTACCGCATCTTGAGTAGGAAAAGAGAAATAGAAAGCGACTGTGTAATGGATGGACGGCGGTTGGGAACAAAAATGCAAATACTGTTAC
>LUCH01001558.1:77450-90342 GCA_013368495.1 Paragonimus heterotremus
TCCGAGTGGTGTGGTGCTATCGCAAACCTGCCACCTAAACGAGACTCGGCCTCACCAAGGAGGCCGACCATGGGGTTCATGTCTTCGGCCAACACAACTATATCTGAACTATGTGACGACTGAAGGAGAGTGGTCAGATGCGAATAAAAGGCGTCCTCGACGCCGGTGTCACTGCAGTCCGCTGGAGCATAATCAGAAACAATGAAAAGACTTCTGAACATTTTGCGTCTAGAGTTGGCTTTGGTAGAAACTGCCAATCGAATGGCACAAAGTCTACTGTTAACAGGAATTCAACCCACCACTGCGACTGTTGCCGTCGAGCTGAGGACTACACCTACTCCAGCTTGACCGGTAGCGGCAGCCATGGAGTCACTCGAAGTGTATAACCAGCAGCGGGTAGAGAGTGCGAGTGCTGTTAGCCCCGTACGTTGACTACCGACCTGGATTCTAGCCTCCAAAATGCAGCAGACATCGACATTCAACGAGTCTGGCATTCCTGCGAGTGCGGCCTGTTGACCTATCTGTTTTAGAGTGCGAACGTTGCAAGCACCTATATTAATTCGCATTCTAGATTTAAGCAATGGACTAAGGGAGTTTGAGGCTGGGTGATAATAGACTGGTCTCACCGACACAGTGTCACTATGATCACCTATATCTATTATGCAGCCTGCAGAGTAATCATCAGAAATGGGGGTCGGGAGGGATCTAAGAGCTAAATTTGATAGGTCAGTGGGAGAGTGGTCATAATATTGTCCCAACAAACGTAATTGGTCGAAGAATTAAGGTCACGTGAAAGACAAGCCATACGACAACGCCAATACAGTTGATGTTATTGTGAGGGTAACATTTCGGCTGTTACATCACATCATGTGTATTGCCATGCGACCAGTGAATTAGAAGGAATGCTAGATACAGTACTGTTCATCAAACCAAACTTGAGTTGCCGCGGTTGAGAAAATCGAAAACCAAATCGACTACTAAACGGTAAGTATAAGACGCCGTTGATACTGAGTTACTTCTAGTCTAAATCAGTGTAGCGTCGTAATCGATCGACTTCGCAATGAGCTCCGAGCGAAGACAGACAAACGCAAACTAGAGAGTTTACTTAATGTAATCGATTTTTCACAATACAAGACTTTGGATCTCTGATGTATACTTTATTAAATTCGGGAATAAAACATCTCCTGCTGAAAACCACTTAATGAATGCATAAAGGGTATAGGGGTTCACACTCAATTCGAGAAGCTGTAAAGATAAGACATGTCAATACAGATATACATTTGGTGATCTACCTCTTACAACGAAACAGATTTTTCGCAGTAGACGCTAGTTTTTAAAGTTCCTCTTCTTTATCAACGACATGACATCAACCTAACGCCGAATAACGGGACGCCAATCGATTTAGTACGAGCTACCAATTAGTAGGTCATCAAATGTTCATGCGGATTATACTATGAAAATTTCTGTTTTCAAACGCCAGCAGTTTTGAAGGGATGTGTGTATAAAGTAGTAACAAGGCGTTCAGCGGTGTTTTCAAAAATATAAATTCGGTTTGTCGATTAGTGAGTCGAACTTGTGACATAGACTTAAACAGTTAAAAAATGTTCCGTAAATACTAACCTGCCAGACGTAATTTTTAGACTGTTCAACTGAAAAGTATCCTTTTTCATATCAGTGTGTGATTTGATTTCAAAGAATGAAGTATCAGACTTTAAAGTCTTGTTTCGCTGAACTTAAACAGCTTCCTACCTTGAGTCCAAAAGGCTTTGTTTACTGTTGATTAAATAGGTATGGAACAGAAAGCAATTTTACTCTTGATCTGGGATGGCGTGCTACCTAAGTAGGTTGTACCACCTAGGTATTATGCCTTTCAGTGAATTTGGAATGCATAAACATCGTCACTGAACTAATTGAAAAATTACGCAAATTAGTTAAGCTGCATTACACTTTTATGATAGAGGTGTCGCGATCACCGGTTAGAAATCCTATGCTAGATGGCATTGTGCCGAAGTGCTTACGTTCACATTGTTCCAATTCTTTTATTTAACGTTGTTGTACGAATTTTCATATTTTATAATGAAAATAGTTTTTCTCGGTTAACAAACTTTATTGTTGTGGTAAGCGGTGGCCTGATCCACAGTTCCTTTTGGTTAAAAACATGGTCATTATGAACCGATGAATGGATACAGGCACACTATCATAATGTCTTGTTAGGCATATATTGCAGTCAGCAAAAAAAATTGAATAAATGTTAGATACATTGGACGCGACACCATTTTATCATTATTGGTTAACAGCTTTCTCCAACAAAGCCGACTTACAGCATATGAATTTGAATACAAAGCAATCGCGAACTGAAAAACTACATATCATCTGTCACTAACAATTTGATAAATTTGGTAACATGTAAATGAAACAACCTACCAAGTGCTGGAGTGGCGACCATAAGAGTCTGCTGAACATTTCGGACAAAGCGTTCGACTGCGTTTCCTGGGCGAGAAAATTGTAAATAAATGGACTTTTGAACAAGAGTCAGCCCTGTAAGAAGCTGATATTTTTTCTTCGCCTCGCCGTTAACTTTCTGAAAAATTAACTTCATATGTTCTCACGAGCACCTGCAAGTACGTCAGTTTAACCAAGGCATACGAATGACGTTTCCAAAAAGGCAAATTAGCCCGACTGCAAGTGAGTAGCTGTTCTCGCGAAATATCGATCACAGACGGATCGTGCACATCTGAATCTAAATAGATACGTATGCCGGAATCTGTCAGTCCAATATGAACGGGTATTTTTCGTTGGTTAAAACGACTGGCAAGGTACGCACTGAACACATCCCCATTGTGAAATTCTGCCTCTGAAACATCCACATACATCTGCACGAAGTAAGGTCTGAAATTAAAAACGGAATGAGTCTTCAGCCGGCACTCTTAGAATTTAAATTTCAGTTTACATTTAACAATATTAAGAACATCTCTAGTATCCCGCCTGAAGAGATTAGCTTGTAAACAATGCGATTTGTTCACTGGGCAAAAGGAAACAACCACAAACAAAAATAATATCAAAGGATGGTGGAATATACGTTTGACCGTCTGACTACACAATGACAACCATAAAACTCTATGATGGCAAGATGGAGGAGTCTGTCACCCAGCCATATAAACCGTCGCAATGTGTTCCAGTGGTGGATCACCAGGCGTCTCATCTAAATGTGGTTGACTGCACACTGAACTGTTCGGAGTGAAGGTAAACAGTGAAATTAAAATGAACGTCTTAATGTCGAGAAGTTGGAAACAGTGGTGCTGGATTTTCATCATGTATCAGTGCGGAGTCCTTTTTTATTGCACAACATATAGGCACACTTGGTAAGAAACCTCTCTTACATGAACGGACTTCCTGGGCTTTAAGTAGGAAATCGCGAATATTGCGTCGATGCTACCTCTCTTGAATTCACTTGCTGTGATAGGAATCAGTTAACCATAGTTTTTAATAGTTGTATGACAGTTAAATGAGAGTTTCAACCTCTGGTCAAGTTCTTTTCATTATGTCATTTGTCTTGACTTTTGCGCTCTTCTCTAACCAGTACTCCAATTTAAATAATTTCGCTGGTGGTCACTGAAATCAATAGTTGGGGTAAAGTAAGCACTTGTTCGGAATAAAAATTTATCACAAACTACGTGATTTGTGAGGGTGTCAAAAGTACTCCGCGTCTAACATTGTCCAAATGTTATGCCACAGACTATTATGCAAACGTTCAAGGATTGGAACATCGGCTAACCGGGTAATTAGGCTTAGGTCTGAAAAACCTGTCATATGTAATTAACCAAACACTGCATATCCTTTACTGCGTAAAATGTGAAGTTTTGCATTTGTCTTAACTCAATACCATAAACAAGCAATGAACAATAAGAGAGACAATCTCCCATTCTTTTTGTATTGGATGAAGATGAGTGAAGTAGCAGTTACGGTTGAACATACTACATATATACATTTTAAGTAAAAATAAACACCTTCGAGGAGCATGAAACAAAAGATGGCAGTTTCAAACTGCTTTTCATCACGCTTGGTTAACATAGGTGGGATACCACAATCGATATAGGGAATGACATCTTATGGACAAATAAATATTCAATGCGAGACGATCATAGAAGATAGCAATACCATAGTGCGCTTCACAATCTTTGAAGCAGATGAGAAGAAGGATTTTTGGTGTCAAATATTCTTTGCTGTGACAAACATTTTTGTGAAAATCGACCAACAAAAAGGGTGACAATGAACAAGAAAGGGAGTATCGAAGTACGTTTTGATTGGAAAACCCAAATTCACTACAGCTGTTAAGATAGTACCGAATAAAACAGACCAAAAAAGGTGATGACCTGCGGATAAAAATCCCACATGGTAGATTACGAAAACAAGTGTTATGAATTCTTTGGCCTCCAGCTAAAAAATAGTAGTGTATCGATAAATGTCATATTTTAGACCTCTCTATAAGAAAGTAGTGTCAGAACACCGCATTTATTTTTCTTATAGCCAAACCTAAGTTCAGAAGTTACTTACCTAACAGGATAACAATCAAGTATCGTGATACTGTAGTTCAGTTTTGTGAACTCACGAACGCTGAAGAGATATGCATTACTAATGAGTGCTTACAAGAGCAAGACTCAAGTATGGTGATCTTATCTAAAGAGGTCGACTGGAAACTCTATGGAACTAAGACAGCTGCTATTAACTGCTAGATAGGTTGAGTTCTAATGTACCCGAAACACCTGCTCATCATCATCACGCTTATTTTCAGCTTTCATGCGTACCCATTGGTCCAATGGCTCCGGTTTCCTTCCGCCCTGACAACGGTCAACAGAAGATGTAGGGTGACAAACAAGTATGATGTATAGAGGGGAAATAGTTAGACCAAAAAAAGAAAACAAACAAAAGCAAGTGAGTTCCATGAAAAAGGGAGAGTCAGTAAGTGTGTAAACACAAGCTCACTAGTGACTGCAACAAAATGCCATATTGGTGAGTATTTCCAATCAGCGGTGTGAAGGGTCGTGACCTCTCTGGCCAGATAAATCGCACCTACTAACGCTTCTCAGCTGAATGGTCAGGGTTTTCACAACTCGTGACTACGTCATTTTCTGGTTGCTTTGAAGTTTCTTCCAATTATCTACAGATAGTCTGAACAATGTTCATTGTGTAGACGCTCCGAATTACCTGACCCAACTAGTAAACACTGTGAATTTTCATTATCTCCGTGACTCGTCAAGAACTTGCACAGTTTACAGGTACGCAACGACAGACTGTCGCATTGTCTTCACTGTCATTCCGTATGCTACAGGCTAATTGGCAGAGACTTAGGCGATCGGATAATGAAAATTTGCGTGCTTCTTCCGTACAGATGGGTCAGATGTCCGTCACCTACAAATGAATTGTGTGATGGTATGCATTATGAATGTACGTTTGTGTGACGTCACGAGTGACGCAGAGTAGTGGATGCATTACGCGCTCTAGTTATTCTCATGGAAACCTTGTCAGCAATATTAAAATCTGATGAGATCACACTTCACAGTTACTCCTATGGAGAGACAAGGATGAGCTTCAGTTATTTGTAATGATATTATGTTATATATGTTGTATCACATACGTCTATAACTTCTGCAGGGGGTAACGATTCAAAATCTCTGTAGCCAAATAATGTAAGTGAAGTCGTCTAAGCAAGCAACCCGAAACATGTACGCATAAACCCTCAACGGACAAATAAACACTTTGGCACTATGAATCTCATGTAGTGTACATCCTTGTGAATAATGCGAAGAAAGATAATAGAAGCCGGCATAATCCACATACGTCCACCTACCCCCTGGCTGAATCAATTATATATCTATCATCTTAATGGTTTGTGTTCATATTTTTATATTTACAGACGTATTTGGTGTTATTATCTTCATATTCCAGTCGAGGATTTTGTTTTGTAGCTTGAATATTCTCGGCCCCATTTTACTCAAATGACACACATGTGGTTGGTATATACTGAAAATATTTACGTATGCCTATCATATATGATTACAGAATGAGACGCCGCGGAAAATGACTACTTTTGTCGGAAAGCGGTTTCAGTTTTCGCTCCGCATCCGTTATTGCATCACGTCAGATATGCGTCAGCATAAGTTATAAGATAGTGAGTTTAATTTCAAACCACTTAACAAAGTAAACGAGAAACTATGAGGTCCGACAGTTCACAATAAGAGTAAAAAAAATAAGATGTTACAGGAATTGTTCATTATCTCGTTTATAACATGGCCTAGAGAACATGGACGATCTAATAGATGGGTAAATTTATGCAAGTACGAGCAGCCATACATACTCTGATCTCAAACCATACGAGTTCTTTCAAGACACCTTCACTTTCAACTCTAAGCTGGAGTGGGACCTGCTAGCTTCTCCTACTAGCTCAATGAATGATCTGCAACCTATTTTACTATGAACAAAGAGAAAATTAAAGCGGAAACTATATGTATACCTAAACAAAGGCAAAGTGCCTGCATGTAAGTTAACTCTCATACCTGGAACATAGGTCAAAACAAACATAGATCTGTAAGTGTGCAAAGTGAAGTTTGTTACAGACACTGAAGGTTCAATAGAAAACACGTGAAGTACACATCACTTCCTGTCAGATTGTCGACCATCAAGTAGCATCTACTTATAACTACTGAAAGACTGAAGTGGTTTAAAATTCGGTAAGGCAGAGATAAACATTGAAAACCTCTATAATATCTCCACGAAGCCTACTTTGTCCGAGGAAGATTATGTCAAGTAAATTCAGATTTGTTGTGAATTTCGGAGGCTTCGAATTCCAAACCAAACTACCAATCAATCTCTATACATCTTCCATGAAATGCTTGAAAATTTGGAGAACTGGAAAAAAATTCCAGATCAAGTTTGATAGACGCTTCAAATAGCGGTATTAGTTCCTCTGGATCGCCAAATGGGATCATCAGGGCTGACCAAACAAGTATCCCTCCCTCTGATTAACTATCAAACCGTGGTGCTCTGCGAATTCGGCCTTGCTGAAGACCTGAACATTAAGACCTGTGACTCCAGCAATCCTAGTTAACCAGTTTCAACCATTCATATTTAGGTAGTACCTTCTAGTAATTTTTTTTACCAGGCTTAGTAATATGCGACCACTTTGTCGGGCAGTGTGAACCACTGATGTATTGTTGTCTATGATGATTATGATGATCATGAATTGAGTCAGGTTGCACGACAAAGGAGTATATGTCTACCAAACGTTTGAAATTACGAAACACTGAACCGTTTGAAAGTTGTTATCATTGCAAATTAGAATAATAAAAATCTTATAATAGAGGCCTCAGAAACGTTCATTAATGTACAGTGAACTTTCGAGCTGGCCACTTTATAAATTGCTGTAAACATTTCATTGTGGAGCAAGTTAACACCCCAATCAGTTGTAACCGGTACTGACCGATATTATTAAAAGAGAGGTAAAAACATGCAATGATCTACTGGGTCACCCACTTTACTGGAGACAAGACAGTTCGCCGCTGTTGAGGCGTTGCCTCATTTCAGCGAAATGTTACAGGAAAGAACGTATATTCTATAGTTATTTATTTATTTGTACCCAGCACGTTGAGTTTCGTTAAGTATATCACGCTTTCTGTCGGCGGCTTTGCACTCTGTAAGCAGAATGTAAGTGAAGCTGAATCTTTCGAACGGGCCCACCTCAAAAATTACATGGAAAGAGCGTTTTTATGCCCCTTCAGTTTTTTCATATTGCATACGAAACAGTTATCGCACTGTTTCTAAATAGTGGAATTCGCCCGACATTTCTTGTGTTATAAGGTCTGTGTATGGATTAAACAGTAAAATATTTACAATTTTGAATTGAGACCGCAGAAAAAGGGGGTTACTCCCGTTATTGCTTCTACGGTTGCACCGCGATGAACGGACAAAGCATGGTGGTTTCTTCTTGCATAGGTGAATCCATTTGATTTGAAAAAGGCGAATGTTGTCCAAAATGCGTAAATAATCGTGCTTCACTAGTCTTAGTTTCTATTGATCGTAATTTCAGTCGGAACTTATTTTTTGCGAAGGATTTCGGGAGAAATACGTGAATCTGTTGATATCGCTGTATGCTTACACTGAGAGCAGGGTGACGACATATAGTCAACTGCCTTGAGCACTTATCATCAAAATCGTCAACACCACAAACAGCAATATGTCCGTGGTTCTCGCTGATGCTTAACTGTCACACAACCATGATGAAAGGTAAGCCTTAGCCAGCGAGAAAAAAGAGAAGGAGAATGGACCTGACTATTGCAAATAGCTGAGCCTCCATCCAGACATCCAATATTAGGTGGTTTACACCTTTGCAAACAAATAACCGATCCATAAGTGGAAGTAGGGCGTCATCAACAAGACACTCTCCCGCCTCACTGAGTGTACTCATTTCACAGACAACTCGGCCAGACAAAAACAGCATTCACGCCACTGATTTCGATTAGCCGTCATCTCACTTAAAGTCTCCAGTCACCAAGACTGTGAGTTACGGGGTTTCCAGCCCGATGGGCGAACCCGACCTACAATAGCCAATTCTTTCCTGAACGACTTCGTTCATCTAAGTCAGGTCATAATCTCTCCACCTCGCACCTGACACCAGTTGGCCGCATCGTCAGCAAAGAGTGCCTGGTGTGGCAGACGACTAGCTGGCATCCTCAGTACATAGTTCAACCATCTAAGTCTGTGTAAACGTAAGGAGTGAACAAAAGGATTAGTTTGGCAGTCACAACTAAATACCCGCTTCCTAACTTCTTTGCTGCTTACTAGTTGGTTTCACCCGAGGTAGGAGATCGGATGCAGACATCAATGGTCAGATACCTGAAGACGTTTCAAATCCTCTACCGTGAGCGGATAGCACCCTCAGTGGTGCTAGCCAATGGTATCCGATCTCTGCTCCTCTTCATCTCAGTTTTGTCACAGACGATATCCTGAAAGGTGTATTTCAGGAATTCAGTGAGCTTGCTGTTAAGTTCCTTCCTGAGGCTTGGTTGACCGAGAGAAAGAATGCGAGTGTCTTTGTCCTGTTTAGCTACTTTCCGAAAATACGCAGATGTCGACGAACGAGGTGAACGATTAGGCTAGTTCGTACAGATTTCACTCCGCAATTTCAAAGTGTTCCGTTATCGCCGAAAACAGAAGATATGTAATGCACATGTGCGTTCTGTTTTTCCCTATGGTTCGGAAACGTGGCTTGTTTGCGGTAAAGACATAAAAAGGCATGCTGTGTTTGACCATCATTGTCCCCGTCAATTAATCCGCCTTAAACTGAATGGTCACATGAGCAGTGCTGTCATTTACCTGCAAGTATCTTGAAACCCTTGGACCGAGTGACCAATTGTCCAACTAATCAAGCTGCATAATCTGCCGTGTTTGAGTCGCGTGCCCCGAATGCCAGCTGAGCGTTTATCGTGCCGAGCATTATGTACCGAGGTCACCAAAAGGTGCGTAAAACCGCTTGATGGTCAAGCAAAACAGTTACCACGAAATATGGAAACGTTGACTGTTCCACTGAGTAAGGTAGGCGGTAGTCACTCGCCTTGTTGGATACCCCCAGATCACTTCAGTCGCTGGCTACGAACGCCATCCGATAGGGTTATGTGCTATCGCCCGCATCGACATCATCATCATCATCACCACACAGAGTCTAATAAATGCTACACACACTTTGATAAATTGGCATTATAAAAACTTGCCAAACGCTTTTTCAGTCATCTATATTATAACAAAACCCCACAGACATACCTAGCCACCATTGATCAAGAAACTTTGACCATATAATAATCAATCCCGAATCACGCTACTGTAAAACTGACGTAAAACTAACAACCCTGGACGTATAGTCATAGGAAGGCTTGTCGGTCCACAAATGCAGCACTAGACATTACTATTTACCAAAAGCATAACAACTGTAATAACTAACATGATTTTAATGTTCCATCTAGTTGAACATTCTCGTAAATTTTTCAACCGCCATTTTTCGGCGCGTTAAAGCAGCTCGTTTTTGCCGGACTCGCAAAATGGTGTGTAAAAAGAAAGACAACTAAAGAGGAAGTCAACAAGTTGCAGGTTGTTTGATCCGGAACGGAAATGACAAACTGGCAGACCCGTTAAAACATAAATGTCTAAGAAATTACAATTACCTAATATACACAAGTACGACGATCGAAATATTGTATTGTAAGACCTCCCTGGAGAAAGCCAGCCTGTGGTTTGTGTCTAAAGTTAACTTTGTGCCATTTCAGAAACCAGGAACCTCCAAGTGGGTTGACCAATCACAAAAACTAAAGTTTGTGAACAACCATTAAAAACGATCGATTTGCCAATCTGATATGCCGCAAATTTCAAAAAGAACAGAATGATTCGGTAATGAACCTCACGAACCTTCATTAAGAAAGGTACATCGACCAGGGAAACTGAATTCAACCAGAACACTATACTTCCTTCCAGTTAAGAAAAATGCAGTCTAGTAGAGGGTTTTCTGAAGAGTAAAAAACCGAATGTTTAGAATTTTTAAGTGTTTCTACTTTCTACTTCTTCCACCAAAACACTGACCCATTCATTCGGGACACGTTGTTTTATGCAGACAGTATACATAGTGTTTTTGTGGACAAGAAACAAATAAAAACCACCAGTATTGGTGGGTTTTGTTTCATCTACGGTCTAGTTTTAGTTAACAGACAAAACAGAGAGATAAGTTAGTTAGTGGAAAAGGTCATCAGATGTTGGTTATAGCCACATGGCCGTAATGTTCGAGCGTTGTAAAATGCACAGTTCGCATAAGGTTATTTACAATTGTGCGGAGTTAAAATATGTGTGAATCGACTACAACAATGCGACAGGCTTATTGCCTTTTCCAAACAATGCACTGTATTTTATTATATTCAGGTAGAATCCAGTCTTGCGATGATGTACCTTTTTCCAAAACTATGGAGTACTTTATTAACAGCCGTGCATATACTTCCAGATAACAGGAACTCTTTTAAAGAAGGTTGGAAGGAGAACAATATGTGTGCACTGCTAAGGACGGCTGTAAATGGATTGCTACTTTGGTCGTTACCGTCTTTCTAGCGATAACAAGGAACTCCACAATAACGCGACATGTAAACAGGATTATTGATAAGACCATCTTGTATTTAGTGGGAGAATACACCAACACAGGACTAAAACATATCAGATTGTGCTATAATGCAGCGCACAGTTTCAGTAGTGAAAGTGAAATGTCATATTATTATAACCCGTATTATCTTATACGTTAAGTATATTAAATATACTTCGTAGTACACATTACCATATCATTAGTATATTACATATTATACTATATCATCATCACCGTACTCCACACACACATTTTATACTCGCAGTGGTATAATTGACCTTATGCACCCCATATAATTTACCACGCCAATATATCCCGATCATGCGACTGTAACACCATGATAAGATGTCCATAAAGGCCTTTTGTTCGGTTTTGTCTCATGATCTTCGGAAACTGGAGTAAGATTACGCGATAGTGTGCCGCTGTGCAGATAGAGTGGTATTTCAATTTGAAAGAGTACGGAGAGTAGGCACCTGCATGGATGATGGCGCGAGAGTCCGCTCCTACAGTTATGGAAGATATTGATTGAACAGCGGCCACAGCATAGGATCATGTGTCATCAGATTTGGCAACGATTGATCAGTGATCTTAATGTGATACGCCAAAGTTTACAAGTTACAATGAAGGAAAAGCGCACAGCAGATTTCCGCCTCAGACGGAAGTTCAAATATGTATAATAATAATAATAATAATAATAATAATAATAATAATAATAATAATAATAATAATAATAATAATAATAACAGCGGCATTATCTGCATTAAGCCCACCGCCCCAAACATTTCAGCAACCCCCTTCTTCCAACATACTTCTCGGTGAGCAATGTAGGGGATTTACATATGTAGTCCAACCCATTCAGGTCGATAGGCCCGCATCAGATTCATTCAAGAATACTGGAGGAAGCATTCTGTGTGCTCATATGAACATATTATGAGTTCTTCAAGATGACTCACTCTCAGGATACTATCCCAGCGGAGTGGATCGAAGCTAACGTAATTATCATTCATAAATCAGGTGATCTATACTCACTTACCAGCAAAGGACCAATTAGTTTAACGATTATTCAATGCAATATATTCCTTATCATCATCATAGGAGCCGTCAGCCTGACCAAAAGGTACTGTGGCTCGGGCCGCCGTTCACCTCAACAGTGACGTGGAAAATCCTAGAAAACGTTACCAAAAAGTTTGAAAATTAATGCAAGAAGACTAAGCGGACGAACTAGAAATGGTATGGATACAGGTTGGCCATTGACTGCGACACACAGTCATCTCGGATAGCATCTCTAACCAGCGGTTTGAGGGATCACGAGGATCTCATCCAGGCAGGCGACACCTAGCCACTTTGCTCAGTGGAGCAGTCAGGGTTATCATATTTCGTGACCACGTTGTTGGCTGACCACCACGCGGTTTCATCCAACTGTTCGTAGCTTCAGTATATAATGCCTGGTACGGTAAACGATCAGATGGCATACGGATTACGTGACCCAATCATCGCAAGCTGTGTACCGTGATTAGTTGACCAATAGACAGCGCATCCCGGGCGTTCCGGAATACGCGTCGGCGAACAGCCATATTGCTCACGCAATCAGTCCACTTAATATGGGCCAACTGGCGGAGACAAGTAAGGTCAAACTTAACAAGCCTGTTGATATCTTCTTTGTGAACAGGCCACGTTTCCGAACCATAAAGCAAAGTGAAACACACACAAGCATTATATACCCTT
>LUCH01001558.1:96563-123865 GCA_013368495.1 Paragonimus heterotremus
TTATCGATAGTGACTATAGACTGGGTAGTAATCTGTTGGACCAGTTCCAACAACCCTTTGTAATATATATATATATATATATTTATATATATAATCAGTGAGACGATTTTCGCGCCGCATATTGAGGATAATTCAGTGTTATGTGTCAAGAACATAATTCGTCCAAAAAAGAGTTTCGCACTGGTCAATGTGTAGCCTACTGGATTTTTGTGTAACTGACACCTATTTTTGTTAGCAGGGTGTGGCGACCTGGAGATTTCACTGGCCTGCCTGCGGTATGATGTGTGAAATAGTTGCGAAACTCACAGTTGCATATTGTACTTATAAGTACTATATATATATATATATATATATATATATATAAGGCTATTAAGAACATTCGCATGATGCATGTTGTTCGACTGGTTGTCTGCATGCCATGTAACTGCGGCGCAAACCCGAACGCACATGTGTGTCAGACACTTCCGGTTTGATCGTTCGTCGACGGCCGGTCTCTAGCCTCTCTAGCTAATCTAAGTGTCGGTGCCACTTCTACCGCACAAAGAGAACATCTGTACATTTCGTGCAATGAATATTTGGTCTCTCCTCTCAACGGCCTTTTGTATTTCGCGTCTGGTAAACTCATACCTGGGGGGAAACGACTGAAGCGCCGTGCACTAGAAAGGTATATATACCCTTTCAGTGTACTGGAGGTGACGCTTTTAGGGCAACTAAAACGGCGAGTACCCTCACAAAAAAATAGACTAAAATTGCGCCATCGAATACAATAACGCTACCGATAATAAGGATATTCTAAATTGCACATACATCACGAACAACTTACGGACCTGGCAACCAAAGTGAAAACAGCGTGCTGACTAGCCTTGAAAAATAACCTTAAATTTGGTGCATACAAATCTCACAATGTTATTATGAGTTATATCTAAAAAGAATTGCGGATAAATATGTTTCATATAATTTGCAATGAGATATCACGAAATTTTTCTAAAATGAATGCTTGTTGTAAGGACGACTGAACCAAGATGGGCGCGTGTTTTAACCTTCGCCATTGTAATGTGCGACTGAAACCAGTAGGTGCGCACGAGTTGAATTTGAATTGATGACAGAGCATGCTGCCGTGTCTTTGTTGCCGTTTTAGTTAACGTTTGTGTAAGTCGTGTGTACGGCTTATTGGGCTGTTGCCTCATGCTTGTTAGTGTTGTTTCCTCCTACAGGAATATTGTTAGAACTTCTTCGGTGTCCACAGGTTGCGCAAAACTGGTTTACGAGGATAACGGTTAGTCGGAACCAGGACTTTCGGCTCGTCTTTTACATCAGCGCGGCAATGTTCTCGTATTTGCTAGACTAAAAACTAATTGGCAAAATGTTTTAATTCCCATGTCAGAGTGTGGGCAGTGTAAGGCTAATCAACTCGTGACCTCTTTTCAACGCTACCCAACAAATTTCTCTTTTCCACCACTAAACCAAAATATCAAGGAGACAACAGCTTAGTAAATGGGTAACGAAAGTAACGAAGATTATCTTTCGAATATTATGATCCTGAGTTCGTAAAATTGCAGGATTTCTAGTGGTGGACCGAGATGGGGAAGACAGGCGCGCTATTCGAGTGTGAGTACAGAGTAATATTCAATGCAAACATTGAAAACTGTCACAGAACCATCTACAGTGGAACACAAAATAGCGTAACCCTGTAGCCGCGCAGCTGGGACGATCCATGTCTTCATTCAATTCGTCAATTTTAAACCTGCATTGTGAGGGGACGATCAATTGGTGTTTTGGTGGTTCTTGAATTTGGCATCAATAGGAACAAGTGGCTGAGAGAGGTCGCCATCAAGAAGAAGTCAAGAAGCCATCTGATTTAAAAAGTCTCTAAAGCGCACAAGCTGAAATGTGTCAGTGCCGGTGAGTTTGGGTTTTTTCACCCCAAACTGTTCCAGTCTTACGAGTCATTCTCTTGTATAGACGATCAAATCACAACACCGTCATGAAGATTCCGTTCAGTGGATCTGTCATAAAAAGACTGGAAACACCCAGGGTCCCATTACCTAGAGTGATATTTGTGTAACGCCAGGGTGCCACTATCGTTCTCGCAGCTGTTAGAAAAGGGAACCACGAAAACCGTCAGGGAATGGAGATTGACCACGAACTGAAAACTGAGGTATGCCGTCGACTGTAGTTGGAGAGTATACTGTCTATAGAGACTTAGCGACAGTTAACGGCAAGTGACGTCAGTCACTGGACGAACCTGCTTTGATTGCCATAACGAAAGCTGCTCGATCAAAACACTATGATCAGTCATATGTTTTAGCAAAACCAGGTACAAAGCACCTTTATTTTTACCTCATTCAGCTGTACCGGTTCACTGAGTAGTGTCACTCACTAAACTCAACGTGCAGAAACAACCTCGTGATGGTTCCTTTTCATTGCGATAAAGAAGTCTCAGGAGGTCAGCTGTCGGTAGTTTGCATAAGAACGCATCTGGAATTTTTGAAACGAAAGAGTGTAGATCAACTAAACTGTAATCACCAGGTTAACATAGCCCATAACTTACAGAAAGAGGTATGCTGCTTGAAACCTCTCATATTGTGGGTACTCCATTGGATTTTGTGTTGCGCTAACTCTAAACTTGGAGGTTCATCATCTTCTAGCACCTCTTTGTAAAAATTGTTTTGGGGTCCAGGATAGCTATCATTAAAGCCCTTCAGTTTAGCCACTGACTTTTAAGAAGTATTCCCTGTGCTGATGCCAGCAATTCCAGTGCCCGGACATGATTAAAGAACTGAAGTCAATTGCCCTTAGTTGATGTTATACAGTTCAACAAGGATAATGTTTGTTGAGGCACTAGAGCTGGCTGATCCTGATGTGACTGAGGGTTGGGGCACTTTAGACTTTACTCTGAAAATCGTTGGTATGGATAATAGCTCTCCACTGGGGTCGACGACGGTGCACTGGTTAATTCTTTGTTGGTGGTTGGGACAACTCACGCGACTTGTAGAGGTATTCCGATCACTTTCTAGCAATGTAATTTCGGTCAGTTTTGGATCCGGCTAGCCTAGGCGAGCGGGTACTTCTTGTCTACCGGTTGACAATGGTGTACATTCACTAAGCATTTCCGAAGGAACCACAAGTAGTTCCACACGTAACTTGTCAACAGAGTGGAAATGAGTGAAACCTTCCGGTAATCGCATAATGAAGTGGTTAAGAAGACTTTACGCATCCATTTTGCAAAGGTTTATGTTCACCACAGACCAGGCAGTTACCAGCCGTGCCGTACGTAAAATGAAATAGAGCGACTCACTCTAGGCAGCGCGACGACTTAGAAACCATTAACTAAGGATTGCTCCTCAGCGGAAGTATAGTGTGGCCTGGAACAGTAACGGAAAATCATTTCACGGGTGTAACTATATATATATGCCTTTAAGACGAGATCCTGAACTGTGTGAGAAGCTCGCTGGTACGCAGATTCTTTGCAACATACACATGGAAAGTTAAAAGCTGCCGGTAGATTGGAGTTATCCTTCACGAAGATATGAGAGATACCTCAGTGGGTTGTGACTTCCAACCCAGATAGTAAAATCTCATCTTAGGTATCAGAAAATAACTGTGAGGAGCTTTCATCAGCCATTAGTTAGAACTGTTTGAGAAAGTCATATACTACACTATTCTTAGGGTTCCGACAAGTACCAGACGGCTTTAACGGTAGCACCGGCGTGAATCACAAAATGGAGGGCTGATGTATCTCCTATAATATCGACCTTATTCTTGTGAAGTATATGCATGTTGAACAACAAAACAGGATGGGAGGTGCTTGAGCAGGGATTCTATTTTTAATTTAAATTCCGGTGGAAATAGTTTATGGAACTTAGCTGATTCATCAACAACAATGAGCGTCCTAGTTTGCTTACACTTACTGGAATCAGTTGCAAAATATTCACACTGTATTCATATTGTAAGCAAGATGGTTCATTCAAAATGCAACCACAGAAACTCACTCCGATTAAAAAGAAGCCGGTCGCAATACATTTATACACGTTATTGGGTCGTCAATAAGCAATGTGGGACAACTAATGACGGAAAAGCAATTTGTCTTTGGCAACTCACGTTTTTTCCCGAAAGACGAAGTTCATTCAGGGCTGTCACGACGGCTGTGCCAGAACCCGAAACTGAACACAAACGTGCGCTATTCCTGACGACTCATTGTCAGTTACTCATTCACCAAACGCCTGGAAAGTAGACCCCGTATTTTGTCTGTCCTACCCAAGCGTGCTTCTCACTAACAACCCTCAAGATCAACTGAACGGACGTCGACGGAAGTGGTATACTAATGCTTGATTCGACAACCCCGAGCCGGTCCGCTCACATAATTTTCGCCGGGCCACTTCCAATCTTACGCATCTGGCAGGTGGCAAGCTTTTCAGTGAGAACTGTTGCACATAATTATACCACCTGATTAAACATACGCGATCATTCACTCGATGACCCCTGTACACATTGACCGATAATCGTGTGTTATCCAAAGAATGAAGTGTTTTCGCTTACAGACGGGCGACAGAACACGACTTCTGAGGTTGTTTCTTGAAATATTGACTCACTAACCTGGGCTGCTCCACCATTCTTCAGACAGGCATCGCATCGAAGTGATTCCCTCCTGCCAACATTCTTGACGAAGTCACTTCCTGTGCATCCGGATTATTGCAATCTGCATCTTCATCATCCCGGGTGCTCTTTACATACCTTACCAATGTTCCCCATATCGCTCTGGTTTCTATTATTTTTTCGGCAACATAACGACCCCGTGATGTTCAACTACATCGTTGAACTACATGTATTAGCTGTACAGGATTCGGGATAGAAGAAAACTGTTTAACGAAATGGCGGAGCAAACTTGTCGCTCGCGTTTATCACATACGCCACATTGGATGAAAGCAAGAACATCCGTACATCTGCGCAAGTCTTTGTTCCAAAAAATCAGATCTCCTGTCAACCGGTTAGTCAAGCCTTTTATGTTCCTCAGGAATGGCACGCATTTCATAAATATCGCTTCTTTTTGGTGTAACGGTATTACCTATAAAGAATCCATTGGTGTTTGAAACACCTGAGCTTCTGTTAACCGACTGGCATCTAGGGCTGGACTCAACCTGATCAACACGTGGCCAATTGCGGGAAAGATATTTCAAGTCAAAGACAACGAGCATACGATTTCCGCCGTACAAATGAACTACCCTAACAGCAAAAAGATAATCGTTATCTTTTAAAATGCATCATCAGCCTTTTCTTACACAATCGAGACTGGTATGTAGATGAAGAGATTTCAACAAGATCGCAATACTGTTTTCATTCACAGAATGTGATGTGTTTCTGTACTGCGCAAGGAACTTATCAGTTCTTTGATAAAGTTCCACAAGCGATCTCAGTGCAGAAAGCTTAATGACATTCTTGAACGTGCGCACGTAAATTTCCGAAAGTTCATCAGACTATGGAGGTCGCTGGCCGGTGAGCAATTGCTGATATCCAGGTTTCCCAATCCAGTCTTCTAAAAGCTTGACATTATAGTCAGCACCATAACTGACGACCAAAGTAGCGGCATCAGAAGCGTGGTTTTCTTTCAGAACATGTTATGTAAGGTCTGCACTCAATGATGAGGATAGAACAGCTTCAGGTTGCCTATAATAAGCATCTATAATCACCACAACGTAGCATTTTCCCAAGAAGAGATCACATTGGTCGGCATGAACTCTCTGGAATGTTTCAAATATACCGGGCCACAAGAATCATCGTAAGTATTTTCGAGAAATGTCGCACGCGCGTTTGTTACCATACTGGGAGTGTCTGCTATCTTGTGACGACTTCCCCCTACTCAGCGGTATCAAACCCACTTATTGCTAAAGTATTGAACATACCACAGGCAAGTGTTGTCTCTAATCCCCAGGCAGCACATAATTTTGGCCCCAGTGTAGTAGTCAAATTGATCACGTGAATGACGATCTTCGGTGGGATAGCGGTCAAAATATACAACGCTAGCAAACAGACGCAAAGGTACAAATACAATTTAAGCGAAAAGGATCGTGGCAAAAATAAAGTGACTCACTGAAAACTTGAAGTCCATTTAGTTGAGAAGGTCACCACATATAAGACGTGATAATGCCAGAGGATGGAATCCAGCGACTTCAGATAGAAATTCCACGGTCGAGGTCGGGAGGTGGATGTTCCGGGAGACTGGGGGCTGCAATTTTTACCGTAGGAATAATTTTCCAGCCAGAACTTCAGTAAAAACGTGCAAAAAAGGGGCGTTATTTGGAAACATCCGTTCAATGTTGCGTTATCCGGTTCACACCAAAAATGATGAGGTATGCCCTCAAAAATGGCGAAGAGAACGCAAATGAAATGATGCGTACCGGAGGGTGAAATAAAATAACTTCTGAATTACTACCGTTACTGTTTCATGCTATACCAACAGTCGGGAGGTAAAATAGAACATTCCTGCGTTTCATTTTCACGCCTACATGATCATTCGATTGTCCCTCCCAAAAGATGTTTCTACGAGAGCAACTGACCATATTCTCAAGCACTCTCAGTAAACAAGTGCAACCATTGTTGTTTTTGTTTGAACAGTTAACCCTGAAACGCCTACTATGTCTCTCTCAACAAAAATCGTGTGATTCTTCTATTAAATTGGTTTTCTTGACGTTTACCGGACGGTCGTGTTTTTAATGTTTTGAGTTATCGTAAACCGTTCGTCTGAACGCTCAACTTTGAATTGAGGAGCGGTTCCTTTCCTGTAACTTGCCAGTTTCATTTCGTCGCACAGTGTATGACGGGCGTTTGGTACGTCCCAGGGCCCACCACCTTCGTCACGGCCGCCTCCTCAAGACGACATGTTGGTGCGTTTCCACCCTCGTATGACGTAGACGCAGGGAAGCCGGCACGATATCAATTCAGATACGAATGTGTCATGCACTAAACCCTAGCCATCCCTCCAGGGTTCATACCTTCCTCTTGTTAATTCCACTCCATCATCGTGTGCAACATTTCTGCAACCTGTCCGAAACGCCTCTCCGGCTGTTTTGTCGTAGGCTCTTTGCCATCGTCTTACGTTAGCCCTGACGCATGAGGAAAAGCTTCATTTCTGAACCAATTTCCGAAGGTTACGCCTAGTCTACTATGAATTAAGATTTACAACTTCCGACTAAAGACCTTCACTGCCAGCTTGGAAGGACCGACCTCAGGTTAATGATCCGTCCGATCTTTGTTTAACAATGGCTTCTCGAACCTGACTTGCGTCTTTGGATTTTATCGGTGCAGTTAAGCCGTGTACCGGGAAACGTTCTTGCCCATATGGTTAGATCACTTCATCGTTCTGCACACGCGCATTCTAATAATGTGTGTTACTAGTTGAGTCATTGACGCCAACACCTTCATTAGTGGGTTATCAGTTTTGTTGCCCTTCCAGTGGTTGATGCTGATACAGGCGTGCAACACAAATGCGGCTCCCTCCGTAAATTATTGTACACGCTGATCTGTGAATAAACCAAAACTGCTGAGGCTCACTCGACTTCGAACAATCTGGCGAAATATAACCATGTCGCAACCCACAGGATCACTAATAACTCTAACTGGTTACTTCAGACAAAGGCAAACAGAAGGCTTTCTGCGTTGGATTGAGTACCAAATGAACTCTGAAGAGGATTGTCGGGTCACCTAGCATAGCTGATTTATAGACTAACTTTGCGGTTTACCGGGGAATGTTTCAGAAGTCACATCCTCCGGTCGACCGAATTAAGTAAGTTTAAGACCCTCGGGAGCCCAATAAATCTTTGCTGAATTCAAGCGTGGGAACAACACTAGACTTATCTGAATTTATCACGAATTACACGTGTGCGTACGCGTTCATTTTGAGGTAATAAAGCGCTGACTGCCACCTTCGTAGGTTGAATCATTTCGAGTGACGTCAAGCGGAGATGAGTGTTTTAATTTCATTGAGGATGGTTGATCGGGGCTAGAGTCATTTTGTTTTTTGAGCCGGAATTCGGTGATTGCATACCGAAGTGGCGTGGCACGTACACCAAATTAATTGAGGCGGGCTAACACTTTTGTTCTAGTAGGTCGCGCTCATGGTTGCCTTCCGCAACTGCGCAAACTAAGTTTCTGGCTCTCTTCAACCCACATACTCAAACGGATTAATTTTTATGTGAAGAATCTTAGGACGGCCAGTTTCTATGACCCGTCAATTAACTGCCGTGCTACCGTGCTGTGTCTTAACGCTAAGATGTGTGTTATGAAGGGAAATTCTATTTTTGTGCGTAAGCTCAATATTGTATCGGTGAATCACTTCAAACATCTTCCTCGCACCTAATCTTGGGCATGGTATTAGCTCTGGGCACCTCGTGGTAAGCTTAGTGAATTCATGCTTTGAAGGCTTGCCATAACTGGATCCGGTGAAGTGGACTCCACTTCGCATGGCAATTCCGTTAGAAAGCAAATCACTTGACAATGCAATTGTGAAATTCGTTTGTTGACCGCTTTCTAACTGACGCTGTCAGTCTATGATATGAACTGGCTAGGCCTCATGAACCCTTAATCTGTGTAGACCTTCGTCTAATTGCGGTCACTAAAGCCCGAATCATCATTCTGAGTCAGTTACAATTTCCCCCACAGAAGTTGATGAAGACCTGTGCCTACTGACGTCCTGGTGCTCGATTGGTGTGATCCGAAGATTGACTAGACTGCGTTTTCCTTCGAAGCCACTGCGGTCCGTAGTGGTCTAAATGTAGGGATAGAAGAAATGAAATAACAAACCCTGGTTTCCCTAGACTTTGAAACTAAATCCGTGCTTCCATTAGCAGAAAGTGGGAAAAAGTGTATTCCAACCTTCATCTAGCTGTATTTTTAGTGCATTTACGCTTGAGGCCTTAAGAATGTTCGCGAACAACTTTTTTTCATGAGCTGACTGCCTGGTTAATGAAAGAATTAAATCAAAAGTCGACCGCAATCTTGCTTGCTTAATCGTGAATCTGTAACCTCCTTAATACCTTTTTCCTGACGTGTCATAACCAAATGTTTTCGAGGACTTGTGCGTGTGTGGTGTGTAATTTTGCACAATTCGACAAGTTCTCCTCTCAACTTCAGGCGTTCAAGTGGCAATAAGTTCGACGAACATAGCCGGTCTTGGTAGATTCACCCCTTCATACCACATAAATTGTGTGTGGCGAGCGTTTAGACTTTTAAAAAAGCGACATAGTGACCAAGCCTGAGCACAAGCTTTCAAGTGGAGGCGAAATATGGCCAGGTGCAATGGAGTGAACACGACCGGAGGTTTTCGGGTGGCCGGGTGGATGTAATCCGGTCCTGTAGACTCTGTGCTGTTTAGCAGGGATATCGCTCTCCCAACTTCTTGGAGCGAAACAACATGATACACTGTGGCCTCACCCATGTCCTTGGAATGAGGCCTAGGCGCTACACTGTCTTAACAATGAGCGCTTTGAACCTGCGTTACAAATGCTTTCGCCATGCCTTTGTCAGCCAATATAATCGCTGTTGCAGGAAGCAGTGATTCCAGACTACTTTCTTCGAGGAGACGTCGACGAAACGTAATTGTAAAACCCCTTAGGTTCCTTTTAATAATGACGATATCTTGTATTTCTCAACTTTTCTGTGAGAAATACTTTTGCGCGTGCGTGGTCATCATTGATAATTGCGGGCAATGCAAAACAACAAATAATTATATGATACGACAGTCGTGAAGTCTGCCAGCAAAACGCGTGAGATCAGAGGAGAAACGTTTGCAACTTATAAGACGTTCATGCTTGCGCCAGAAAAGCAGATGGTTCGCCTGTTCCATAGATTCAGTTCAAAAGGTGTGATGTTGCAGTAGTTTACCTTCTACACGTATGTGTGAGTCAGCGTTTTAAATTGTTCAAAGTCAAGTCTGGAAATACATCCAGATGCATCTGCGGAAGATTTCACTATTATCTGATATGAATAGCGCAGGGAAAAGGCTGAAATTGATCGGCTTGAAACAGGCAGGTCCGGAAATTCCGAAGCCTGACGAAAAATTGAGCGGACTTCAGCGGGGGACATCGTCGATTGCTCAAAATTGCTAAAGAATTGGAAATCTCACAGATCGTTTGTTGGATACATGGTTTTCAGTGCGCCTTCTTCTCAGACATTTTTCTTGCGTAATCTACGCTCGTGTGACTATGAAAGAGACTGAGGTCTCATGTGCCTGTTATTCCGTCCTAGGTTGCGATCACCGACCAGACAAACACGCCTTGCTGCCCAGGTTGCTTCGTTTCGAGCTGTTTTTATATCGTGAAGCTTTCGAATCCTTTTCTTGAGTATACGCCCTCTGAGCTGTATGCTTCCGTTGGAACATTCTCTCGACCATGGGCAAACTCACAACTTCTGACCCTTACCCTTGATTGGCTTCTCGGTAACGTTCCTCTCTGTTAGACTCCGGATGTTGTCAACGAACTATGCACACAAACTATCGACTTCCTCTATAGACACTGATGTATTTCAGGTTATTCCATCAACCTCCAATATTATATTTTATGGTCATTTCGATTAAAAAGTTGCATTTTTATGCCCCTTTTACTGAGAAATGAAGAAAATTTGAGAGAAATAAATCGTCATGTGAATACTCTTCCCAAATAATCCTGCAGACAACACGTTTGTGATGTTGCTGCTATGACCAGTCATGGTTCAGTCTAACGTTGACGCTGTCTAACCAGGTCCGGATCTCATGGCCACAGTAATGTATTAATTTCAAGTCGTTCAAAAGGTTAAACAATTTGTGTTCGATGCATTTACTATTAACAGATCCCAATAGCGAGCTGATTTGAGGAGCATTAATATCCCCCAGAATGAGCCGGTAGTAGCGTGATTGGCAGGGCAAATTAGAAGATTCGGGCGGTGCTTCTTTTTTGAGAGGTGTCGTACCAGGGATTCGATACACCCTGAAAACCATCAGTGGGAAGTTTACATGAATTTACATGATTTGAATATCCACGCAAAAGCAGTTACAGTCCGCTGGTAGCCGCCTTGTAGAACCTAGATCAATAAACGGAAACTACTTTCAGCGGTATGGCTACGGCCATTGTGACACCATTGGAAACCACGCGCCCAGTCCGCTAAACCTATACCTTTGGACCACATTTATGAGAGCAGGCAAATAACGGCGGACCGAATCGCTGTCTGCAACTCACTCCCCTACTGAGCATTAATTCCTGCCTTGATTCTGAACTAGGCACTGGGGACACACCGCCATTCCACACAGAGAGTTAAATTTGGCGGAGTGATTCTTTGTGTCCGCTTTTCGCTTCACACCTTTCAGTGTTATACGCGAGCAACGCATTATACAATTCGCTAAGATAATTTGAACCGCTTGTGTGTAAAAGTCATCCAGTATGTCCACCTCACAGATTAACTGGGGGTTAAGGGACTTTGAGCAGAACGAACACTGTCCTTTCTAGGCCCTTCCTATATTCTGATGGTGGCCTACCCTAATTTTTGGGAAATATATTCCGGGATTTTCATGTAAGAAGCTTGTAGACTCCACCCCGGCGCATTTCTTCTATGCTGTATAAACCGCAGGACCGACCGAATTTATATCAGGATTCATGCGTTGGCTAGGCGGCTAGAAACACTCTCGTTTAGATTATATTCTAGCCACTGGAGTCACAGAGGTCGATAATACAGAAACAGTCGCATCACCAGCATGAAGCAGTGATGCAACCTTTTTGTTTAATATCCTGTGCATCGTCGATCCTATTAGCTTGGTAGGTGAATGCCGCAAAAACAACCGCCGAATGAATAATGACCTGCTGCACTCCCATCATTCCTCACAAACGTGGGGTGACTGCATTTATCCCACCCATTTAATGGATCGTTTATGGAAGTCTCTGTAACACACACTACAGTCATCAACCGATACACAATGGTGGTTGCTGTAAGGAGCAACAAGCCGCTATCTCAACTGCTTTGTCGCACTTTGAGGTAAACCTCGAGGAAAGAGGACCATTTCGATATCTAAACCTGAGAGAGCTCAGAAAATGCGTTCACTCACTGGCAACCGTGGCAGCCCGTTTATTCGCGGACACTGGCCCGGTTGTCAGCATCTGCGTACTAAACGCTTTGTTGCTAACCCGTTTGCACTGACAGTCCTTCGGGGTGAAGTGATGTCAGTCCAACTCATCGGTTTGGCAGGATCTACAAAATCTGACGACAAATCTGTAAACATCCTTGAAGAAGTTTGCAGCAGTATTTTTGCTCATAAATCATCCTCTCCTAGGACTTCGTTGCTCTCAAATTCAAATGATCTTCAGGTTTGAACCACTTCTAATTTCACTGTTCCGGGCACTTTAAAGACTATCTTTTTGAGATAACTGGGGTTCCAACAAAAGTCCTTCATAAAAAGGTTGGCATGCAGCCCAGCCCATCAAGTTTCCGTACATGCAATCCAGTTTCAAATGAACAGTAGTCAATAGTTGTAAATTATTGAACGCCACCCCTTTATATAATTAAGATAGACCGAACCATTCCGATGCCCACATTTCGACGGCCCTTTTTCCAGAGCCTCCAAGGTACTAGAAACTTTTGGGCACGATTTGCCGCATATATATGTTTATCCTGGTAGATCTGTCTATGGGGCTGCGGGTCGTAGGGGAAGATGGAAAACCACGCTCCCTCTGCAAGTCATTGATCAGTGGACGAATGCAAATGACCAAAGTACTGGTATGTGTTATATGCCTAGATCGTCCGAAAGCTTTCGGCCACGTAACTCACATTGTTTTGCTAGGGAAATTCCGGTGCTGTATAGAATATAACACGAAACCCCTGGTGGCTAGATTATTGCCTAACCAGTCTTTATTATACAGTGCGCATTAGCTTGCCGTTTTTATATCTTCCATGCGGACTGATTCGGTGTTCTCCAAGGTTTTGTTTTTCGCACGTTCCTACTCCACGTATCTACAAGCGGTACCGCCGCTTCTATTCCGCCCTTATAGTAACTGGTCGCAGATCATGTCGACATCCACAGCGTCGTGGACACTTCAAAAAGCTCGCCTGCCCCACAGGATTATCGCGGCTTTATATGTCTTGCCTCATATGAATTATTTCACGACGAAAGCTTGAAAATGCAAAGTTATCCAAATTCGCTTCCCGGAAAGCACTATGGTAACAGCAAAGCTCTCACGAGTATCACTGCTGAGAACGTGATCGGCATTTTGGTTTCCCAAACTTGCCCCAGCCTGTGTGTCACTGCAGCAGACACAACTTAAGGGTGGTGAGGTACTGGCATCACTGGTTTGTCGGTTTGATCCCCAGTGTTTTAGACGGCTATACACTAGTTTCATCCGTTCGCCTATAGAGAATAGAATGTCATCTGACCAGAAGGCCGGAATGAAAAGTGTTTCTGAGAAGAACGCGAGCACATAACATCAAGGCCGTTTTGGAGCTGCCCAGCTAGGTCCTTCTAAGTCGGATTAGATTTCTTCCGGTCTAGTGGTAACTTTCTTCTTGCCTTTTCAGTTATCGCATCAACTGTTCATTGACTTAGCCCTATTTCTATGATGGCTTGCAATAGTTCGCTGAGAAATCATCGTCTCAAATTAGTGATGCGATATAGCCGGTTAGGATATCATCTTAACATCTCAGTGCAATTTTCCCAACTGAGGAATGTCCTTGAGTATGCTATGGTCGGTAGTTGCATTCTCCTTTTGCAATTTTCGCCTTGACAACACACTGCTTTAATCCATATCCCGCAAGTGATTTTTGTGAATCAGGTGTCGTAGCCATCCTGCAATCCTAAGCCTACAGATGCAGAATCCTCAACATTTGTCCATTACTTCCGTCAATGATCCATTGTTCCAGTGAGGCTCGAGGGCCGGTCCACCGTCTGCGTATAGAATTTCGAAGTTCAGTCACATGACAACCTGACCCAACCCTACTCCCTCAAAAGGCTTATCCCCGTATATTCTACCATCCCTGCTTCTGGTCATTGACTGGACCTCGACCCAGATGCTTTTGTTTTGTCGCGTGAGTTGACAGTTTTGCGGATAACCAGTCGCCGCTTGTTGTATTTTGTTTGAGTTGAGCGTGCATCACCTTTTTGAGGGTCGGCTGGTCCTTATCGTTTTTGAACCCTCTTGACTGCTCGGAAGAACTCTGTTTGGTATGATTATCGTACCATGTGATTATAGTTCATCTTTAGCCCATCTGGCACCAAATTGTAACTATCTCCCGGAAACAATCCGTCAGTCAAAACTGTCGAGGTTGTCCAATTAGCAACTTCGGCAATTCGTTCAGTACTGCCGCTGCACTGTAAGCCGACAACGTTTTGACTTTTTGGGATCGTTGGTTTCTTGCTACGCGTTGCCTGACGTCTTCGTGGAAAACCGCACAATCTGGGTACATGCAGATCTAAAGTTCAAGCCAATCAGTCTTTGTATAGACAGGAGCAGTTGGCCGGAAACCGCCTTCCGCCAAACGTAGGGCTCCATGTTGTCAGCCGTCAGCCTGGCCCTGCATTAGCTCACTCCGCTTCTTCTGTCAGCTACCGGTTATTTGCCAAAACCGCTTGGCAAGTTGAAGGAGACCACTACGGAAGGTGGCTATTTTTCCTTCATTTTCTGGGTCTATTATGGAAACAGACACTTCATCCATTTCTCGCAATGAGCCAAAAATACCTGTGGTAAGTTAGTCGAACCCGTTTGGGCGTTTCTACCGCTGGTTATCTACCAACCTGATTAAGGTCGCCGTGTTCTGTTACTTGAGGTGCTACCAAGTTCCATCAAGGTTAGTGAACACGGGAGAGTATTCGGACGAGTAGGGACAACATGCTGAAACAACTTACGTGTCTTTGAGTTCTCCAGTAGTCTGACATATAGTTTCTGCCGTTGTCCAGGAGTTCTTCAGCAGACGGGTTTGGCGAAACGAACAGACAGTTTGGTCCTGATCAGTCTATGACGCGTGCAGTGAAATTTAAATCTAACCAATAACTGAAGGTGAAGATTTGGGTTCCTGTCCGGATGATGGTTGATCGCTCAGAGATGTAGCGCTGTATATTGCATCAGCATCGAATACAACACGAAGCTTACCGAGCTTCACAATGATAAACACAGAGTGATGTGACACATACCATCTCTTGTTAAGCTGCTCAGACTCATTTTTCACGGTTTAATGTTTGATGCACTACTTGTTGATCTGACACTGTATCAGAGCAGCATACCTCAAACCTAGTTCATCATCACGTGGCAATCGGTTTCGCAAATTTTTCACATATTTTAAAGTTAACGTTTGACTGGAAAGCAAAGGGACCTGCACAATTCTGCACGGCAACGTAACCTCGAAGTTAATGTGTACCGGACGAACACGATTCTCATCGATCGTCAAAGCTGACTTATCTTTCTGGGGGTGTGATAGTGTATCGCTTGGCGTCTCGTCAAACTTCTGAGACGTTCAACAACGGAGAAATCTTTTTAAAAACCAAAGTTTACGGAAGCCTATGGTTTAGTGTCTCTACCCAGTGGACCACAAATTATCCAGCCAAGCAGAGTTTCAGTCGCATAAGGCCGATTCCATCCATTGACACTTTTATCAAATACCCAGTGTGTTCCGGAATGCTACATACAAACATTATCTTAACCTCCCTTGGTCGGGCTCCCCGAACCCGATTTCCCTCGTGTTGCAACCGCTGACAACTCACAGGAGAGCTACGGGCGTAAACGGCAAATTCTTCATCGTGTATGTTTTGCCAACCTCAACGATTTCATTCCTAGACGGCGGGAATTACTAGGGGTTTGCTTTGGCACACTTGGAAATAGATGCGTCACATAGTGTCGAGATTGGTAAGTACGACCGAACCGTGGCAATTTGATACCCATCGATGAAACTCTGTTTGGCAAAGGTTGCGCCCGGATAGCTGCCAAGGAACGCATAAGTTTTAACAAAATCTTTCGGAGTCTCCACACACCCCGCGGCCATCCAAAGTCGTAGGCCATTGCCTCCGGTGCTCGTCGTGGTACAGACTCCACTGCTACTGCGCGGGGCGGCAGTATAGTTTGGCCTGTGGTATAGTGCAGTACACAGTGATGCCGCCCATCGCAACCGTTTTCACTATACAGGTTTTATATTTGACAGTTTCACGCTCTGTGTGACACATTAAAACACACGAAGCAAGCGCCCAGTCGGCACGCACTGGGTCACCTGTTGAGTACATTCATCCTGATGAACGCAGGAAATTTCTCAAGGCCGTTTATAAGTTTACACCAGACACAAACCACAGACCACAAAGTTGTAGTAGCAAACCTCAAAGTCCTTACGAGTTTCTTCCTTAACGCTCGCTCTCTAGTTACACCTGGATGGACCTTGTTGCGAGCATCACGACGGATATCTGCTACTTGTCCGATACCGCCTTCCCGCACCCTCGCGCTCTGCGAACCGAACGCGGTGAGCCCCGCAAACTCAGGCCTGCCCTATCGCGACATGATCTACATTCTTAGCCCAGTAAATCTGCAGAGCGGATGGTAGCCCCTCTAAATTTTTTTCTAATTTTCTCAAAGAACTCAGTTTAGTCTCGTAGTTCATCTGTTCGAGAGCAACGCTGCAGTTTTTCAGGCAAACAGACAACCGTGTCAGTTCGTCAGCAGTGTTCGGAACAAGCCGAGCTTCACTAGACAGTCCGTCTATCCGGGATCGGGCAAAATGATACGACTCTTTATTAAGGTCTTCCAGTATCTCTCCAGCCTTCACGTATTCCACTGATGGTGGCAACATTACACAATATGCAATTGCATTGCCAACTCTTTCTCCACGATAGTGTAATAATGTAGTGATAATAGCCTGCCGTTATTGCTTCAACACTCTATTCAAACTGCTTTGTGCACTTGCGGTTGCCAATCGGATCGCCGTTAAAGTAAATCAACTCGGCTTTTGGCGGATCTATGGAATTCGGCAAAAGTGATGGAGACGCGTTTTGTTACAAGGCCTTCCTAGGGATTGCAAGCGTACAAAGAACAAGAAAAGCTTGTGTACGACAAACTATCACGTACTGCTAGACATGTAGGCTCGCAGAATTCTGCGGCTTAACTGACGACAGTCTCTGTCGTCGCAACAATCCTAAATCGAGCGGCACATTTCTAGATTTTGGAAGAAGTTGTCCGGTTACCATCACCTGCCCTGTAACCTGTATTACGGCCTTTTCTGAATCCAACTATTCAGACAGACGCTTCTTCTTCAATCAAGCAGTCGTAGAGGCTGACTAAGCACTGCTGTTGTCCCTAATACTGACCTCAACGCTCGAAGATAAAAGCCTGTCGGAGCAAGGGCGAATAACAGTGCCATCAGATTTTGGGGCCTGCTTGTCCTCTGCCACATCCTTCGGGGCCCTCGAGAGTCGTGGTGTTCTTGGCGTATCTGATCAGGTCGCTTAACAACAGACTGCCATTTCCATGACCGACAAGTTGAGTACTGTTACAAATGAACCGTTTCCGAGCAACGCACGGAGAAACAACAACCATCTAATTCAGAACAAGAATCCATTGGAGGTTCTACGGTACCATTTCATAAGCAGTAAATTGTGCAAAACGGCCGGCCGTATATCTTGACCGTGATGGTCAGTATCAGCTGTTAAAAGATGCCGTGAACAACAAACCGGTCGTTTAAATTTGAACAAACATCACGAAATTAACTTAGGAAGTTACCTCACAAGTTCCTTCAACGATTCAACTTGAACAGAACAGGGCCACTTCCGACGAGGCACACCAAATAAAAGCAAATAGGTCGCACAGTGGCCCCAAAGAGTTCAAATAAATAAGTACAGCTGAATGAGTACGGTTAACTAGCAAAACTGAAAGGTTATATGCAAATTGGCAAATAGAAAGTTTGCGCACCAGAAAGGAGAGAAGAATTTTCCAACAGTTCCGACAACCGCGTAGTACGGGTAACACATAGGCAATGCAGATCTGGCTGACCGTGTTGATACCACATGGTCGCGGCAGTCCAGGTGAGGTTGCTGAGTCGTGGATGTCACGCATAAGAAGTAAATGTTAACCCAGTGGTGTTGAGCGAATTGTGGCAGGGAGCTAACCAAAAATTTGTCTTCCGTATCGCTTGCAACTACAAATACTAGCAAACTTAGGGCATTCAGCTCGGTCGGTTCGAAGGAGTATGGACAGTAGTTAAGGGGCGATGCCGTGCGGTTTGCCTATCGTCAAATATTTCTGAGACGGGCGTCTGTGACAGGGTAACAGGTATCATGCTTCCGAGCGCCGACTGTCGTGTAACCCATTCAGTAGAAGGTGAACCCAGCACCTACTACCCAGATGCTACCTTGATCTGCATGTTCCGTTTCACTCAAAGGCACCCTATTGATTCCATAGCGTCTGGGTTCCGTGGCAAACATCGCGGTGTGGCCTTCAAGCCTCCCAGTGTCACAACCCTTCTACAGCTTGCGCAAATCTAATATATCTGTAGACAGAGCCTTGTGCCTTCTGCAGTGTTTTCAGTTGGACATCATGCTACAGACTCTTTTTGAGCGATGACTGCCTGAGATTCATTATGCAGTGGGCGCTTCGGGAATACCTGTCAGCGGCACTTCTTCGTCCATCCACCCTGTGTTTAGCAGACCAAGCAAACTGACCTATATTCTGAGACGGAAGACACAGTACGGTACTGGTGGTGTTGTAAGATTGTATGGTTGTGTTATGGAAGAGATACTGCCAGAACGCCCAGACCTAGACAAAAGAGCCACTACGGTTTTCAGCTAGAGCCTTCTGCCAAAAACATGTGCCATAAGGCAGCCGGTGACCGACACTTATAAAAACAAAACATCGACCTTCACCAACGTCCAAAGTGTAACAGATGCGCATACTTTCGTGGACCAGCTACCCGAAATGTCGGCAAACCCACATAAGAACTAGGCTGTGATAAAGGCAGACACGTCACATACACAAAACCAGACCAGACAAGAACTTACGCCGAGCCGGGTCAAAACACGGCATACTGGTATATTCGACACAGTACGTTAATGCATTTTTGTACGGCTGCTTTCCTCTGGCCTACCTAACATTGTTGAACCTGAAAGTATTGAAGTCCTTATCACCACAGCCTGCTGGGTCAAAACAGCACACATGCCTGACAGCCACACCAAAATATCGGGTAGTTGGTTTAGTATTTACCGGCCTGTAAAATGATACAGTCGCTGTTGAACGTGTCTAACACGCAGCTGCCAAACTAATCACTGGCACGAAAGATATCCTGCACGCGTCTGCACTAAAAATTCTTGACCTGTGTGCACGCGGACATCATCGAAGCCGTTCTGAGTTAATTCTCGTTGGTAAAGTGAAACATCATCAGAGATACTGATGCAGGCCGACGAGAACATATCTGTAAACTTTACAGGGCCCGTCTCCGGACCTCCCTTAGATATCAACTCTTTTCTTATGAGTTTACAAACTTTGGATAAGCCCTCGTCTCGAGGTCCGTAGCTGCATTTCTAGATACCTTTTCGAAGTATCGCTAAGTTCCTAATTTCCCAGAACATGGTTAGACTCTCAGTCGAAAGCTGATCCTCACAGTTAACAAGAACAATAACACATTTCTCATCGCCCTGACATGCAAAGTCATTGTGGACAATTCAGGCGGTACAAAATAATAGTGATCTACAGCAGCAGTACTACATCCTTCCCCGATGACCGCGTTTAAGGTCAACGGACGCCCGCTTGATAATGGATAGAACAAAATCTAATGGCGCAGTTTGCCCACCCATGGAAAGCAAGTACGGACTACAGGTGGTTTTACTCTCATCGTAAGTCAAAGAACATTCTGTAATGGTCGACGCACATTCTCGTTCGCATAAGACATATGTACCCGAGAAATATTTCACGGTACGCCCCTCTATTCGAGAAAATTAAATTGGCAAAAGTTTGTGGTCGTTGGATAGGGAACCTTGGGGCTTTTAAACTCATAAGGGAAACCTCAGGACTGAATGTTAGTTGTTCCCTCAGTTCTGACAACTTGGTGGATAATCATGTTGGTGAGCCGGCCAATTATGAACGTTCAAGCGCATCTTTGTGAAATTCGCATGATACATGTGCCCCTATACTATACATCCTGTTTGGTGGTGGATTTGCCGTTGGACCTACCATCTGTGGGCAAGCTAGTACACCTGCGTTAGATTCATGTGGCATGCATATTTGGTAATCTCGCACCCTCTACCGAGGAGGTTTTCGAGGAGCAATCCTCAACCGTCCAAGCGATCTCGCTAAAATACCCCCTCTGAAAAATCGGTTGTGTTCGTGGATGAGACTGTAGTGAGTCACGCGGTTTGCAGCGAATGAGCTACTGGCAGCAGTACATCCGAATCATCTGGACTCGCCACTAGACTGGAGGGTAGTGTTGGAAATATCATGGGCGTCCAATCTGTATCACATAGCAAGCGGTTCTTTCCTTCATATTGGACTACAGACGTATATCGGGACTGCTACGCGAGATAGATGGTTTCAGTGCACAGCCACTTCCTTTGCAGGTACATGTAGACAGTTTACTGATGCGGAGGTCTATTCCGGTATAACTGCGGCCAATACAAGGGACATTTCGTTTTTCCGACTAAGACAACTCCATTCATTTTCGGTGGTTCTAAGAGGTTGAGGAAGTCGTTACATATCTATCATTACCCAGCACATGTTATTTCCGACTACGCGGAAGCTGTATGCAGGTGTGTCAAACGTTGGCAGAACCCAACCTATTGCAATTAAATTGAACACCGTCATCTGTGGTGTGCAGGCTGGAGCCCCCGTTCGGTAGCGTGTGTCGCCGGCAGCTGCGGTGGTTGTGACAAATGCTCAATACGTGAGTGTCATCTCCATTGGGTGTCTTATCACCTCACCAACGATCGCTTGAGAACCGGCTTTGAATTCAGACACCCGCACAGGAGGCGAATATCGCGATCCGTAGGCATGTCTTGTGGTTCCGCTATTGATTACAGGTATTTCGTTTGCCCTGCGGTGGTTGGAAGGTTTTTTGGCTTATGGGAAAGAGGTGGTATAACGAATGATACGCTATCTGCAGCGCGGTATGACACAACAGCTAGGCCCGTAAGAAAGTGCTCCAAGTATCAAACACTCGATTTTCCTAGGAAATGCGGGCCTCGGACATTCAGGGAACAATAGAAAGCCTCCACGTATTTTCATTTCCTACTATACCTTGCAGTGAAAGCGCTACGTGGATGTTGTACAATATGTGAACTTCTCGGACCTCTTAATATCAGTTTACACGCAAAGATATTCCATTCCATGTAGAATCCGTTCGCGATTCGTTCTCATCGTTATCAACATTATTTACACAACTGGTCTGCATTTTACAGTCGGAAGCTGATGTACAATGTGCACAGTCCACAAAACCTGCCAAAATGCATTGTCGAATGAACACTCAAAAGGCGGTGAGAAATAACTCACCTTTCATGTGTAGCCGTGATTGCATGGTGTAAGAGATCACATCATTATCTAGAAACGGCCGAGAGGGGCGAAACAGCAGAATCTTACAGCAAGCATAGATTAATGCCCAAACTTGTCGTCATGTACCCATCCCCCATTTGGAGGAGCTGGATAAAAACTAGGTGAATCTCCCTGACATATAGTTCGTCGTTTGACATGAAGACTTATGGCGGGTTATCCGCTTTATCATCCGACATTCCGCAATGCGATATGGGACCAATGTTATTGGCGCCACGTTATCGAACCCAACTTTCATTATCAAGAGTCCAGTGAATATACCTCATTTAATACTACATGGTTTTAAGTATATATACGTAAGGTCACCCTTCTCACGTCTGCAAAAACCGTTTATAATGATTTTCCTTCGAATTTAAACATCACTGATGGTTAAATATGCAGTTTTCGTATTACTCGAAATGATACGTTACACAACTGACGTCCATCATACGTTTGCACTGCAGGTACTCCCTAATGTTACCCATAACTCCAAAAAATCAATCCCAAAATGAGGTCGTTCATGGTTTATTCACAACTACTGAGTCAACGAAATTTTCTTTGAGTTCAGGCAGTTAACTATTCATATCACGTTATCTTGGTCTCGAAGCTTCGAACAAATATACCGAACAGAGATACCACCGTCAACGACGGTTTTCCCCTCACTCTCAGTTGATGCATCTGAAAAGCAATTAGACGACCGGATTATCCCGAGCTGGCCTTCCGCGTAATGGCACACATAACTCCGTGTATCTTCATTGTTGTCGGGTTCTCCCACTTCTCCCTTAGTGGCACACTGTAGCGCTCAACCGTTCCCTGAGTTACCTTTGAGGATCCCGTCTGAATCACTGACTAACATGCCATGGAAATCCTTTTTGCTTATTACGTGACAATCATAGTTAAGAAAAATAATACTAGGTTTACCTTTGTTTGAAACTGTGTTCTGGTACCTACACGGATCATGTCAATTTTGTTTAATCACACCACCTTGTAATAATTTTGGGGACGCCAAGTTGATAAGTTCAGCTATCTTGCCTTCTTTGTTCAGAGTAAACTGACCGGCAACCAGATCCAAAGGCTGAGACGTTGTTCACGTGCTCACGTTACTCGGCTGGCTAAACCAGCTAGTCAGGAATTTTCTGAAAACGAATATGTGACACCGGCAGCTAATATTGTGAAGAATGTGCCTGAAAATGCCCCTGTTCATCACCTTTATCCAAGTGAGTCGCTACTGGGATGTTAATTAAGGAATTTAGACGAAAGTTCCCATGAGGCAGTTTTAATTTCATGAAAGTTTTGAGGAAGAATTTTCTGCAGATGCTAATTCAGCTCACTGCGTTCTGGGGTCGTCACTATCGGCGGTAACCCCGGCTGTGTCGGCAAGGAATATTTAATTGATGCGGATGCGAATTATTAATCGTTTCATTGAACGCTTTTACGATCATCTTCTCAAACAGTAACGTCGTCGGTGCCGAAAAGGAGAAGACTACATCCTCAGAAACTGTCCTCTGAATTTCTGGTGAAGCCCGTCTGTCCTTAACTGCCATCGCCCTTATGCTCAGTCACTTGAAGGAACCGATGCTTTAACCGCCGTTGGATGCACGTACTATGTTGGGAACACTACGGAATTGTGACTCTACGTTCACCGACAGTGAGGAATATACAAATGAGGAATGTATTCACTTCCCGTTGGAAGATTAATTAAACCATGCTGAACGTGAGTGATGAACGGAAGATTTGGAAGTTCTGCGGCCGCGACTGTAAACTTCTCCAGCAGCACATGTTTAAATATGTGGTCCCTCTTAAGAGGATCAGCAGCCTCTTCAACACCGGCGTTCATCGTAGAGTGGTTCTACAGTATTCCTGAACAAGTCAATATTGCGGAATATCTGGACAGCATAACTGAAGGCTTGTTAATTCCGTTAACGTATGAGCGCCATGTGCAGTTTGTTTCGAATCCCGTAATTAGTAATGCAACGACAAGACCTTTATTCCCCAAACAAAAAGGTTTACTTGTGATTAAATTTACGGTAAGTATAACGTATGGAGTGTACTTTGAACGGAAAATGGTGTTCCCATTAAACCACTGACGCTCAAGAACATATATCACCTTCAGATCTCGGTGCCAACAAAAATATCACGTTGGTCATCACCTTTTGAATGGTTACACGTTGATATGATAACCTGTTTTCCGCCTGCTCACGTGCACATGGGGTGCCTTGGAACAATAAAGCGTTTCGTGAACCTATGAAAAGCATGTTCATTAGGAAAAGTATGCGTCTGCTACTATCCCAGATAAACTATTTTAACACTGATCTTTAACCTCAGATGTATCGCGACTGTTCAGCCCCTGAGAAAATGTCAATCCGGTATGGACCGCGACTGTTGAAAAGGTATGGAACGTTGTGATTCTCTGTTGCACAACGATTCTGTGGCACTGGAAAGAAAGAATTCTTAGTCTTCTCTCTTCATTTACTTGTTTTGCTGTCCAAATTGGTATCCCCACTATATGGTTTGTGTAAAGGCAGTGCTGCAGGTTCAGTTCGCCGTTCTCTATGGCGAGTCAGAGTTTGCGTTCAACTCCCACCGCACCAGTCATCTACGTTCAGATGCTCGAATTCATGGACCGCTGAACTCGTATTCCGCAATCTCACTTGAATCGTATATGGGAACGTCACGTGAATTCGTACGACATCTAAGCATGCCTTCCTCGCGAGCTTTCCGATGTATAGTGGAGGGGACGCGGGTGCTGTCGCTGAATGACAATGGAGTAGCTGTTAGCTCACTGACATTTTGCAGTTCGATGACAGCGAATAAAAGAGGTTGGTTTAGAAATGAAGACGTGATGCACAGTGACACAAAACCTAATAAGCTTTGTTGATGTATGCATTACCCGCAGTAACAAGTGCTGTGGCTAGATGACGAACTCGCATGCGGCGTTTGGCTATATATTACGACTTTTTGACAAGATGATGCTATCTACCGGATTGTACATGTTCCAGCGTTGCCATGTGTACACATTCTCTCGTTAGGTGAATGGCGGAAATATTTCAGAAATAAAGGCTACTTTTATCATTCGAAACAATTTTCACACAGACCAAACATCACCCACAACTGATCGCAGCTGTCGCATTCCCGTAGACATTGCAGTCAGTCCATGTCGAAAAGAAACACTAGGCTCGAATTTCGCTATCGGTAGAGCTCGACCGTGCCTAACGTTAGGTCACTGGGCAGTGGTCAACACAGCGGCCTCGCGAAAGCAACGCTGAAGTTCTAGCCCCGGCGGTAGCAAGATATGCACCACTGACCAGCTCCAACGAGAGCGAAACTAGATTCTAGCACTTCTTTTTGAAAGGAACCAACTGCAATGTCTATGAAAGTGCGACAAGCGCAATCATTTGTGGTTGATTTTCAATCAATATGAAAACCACAATCACACACTACTCGTCTATAAAACAGTTTTGTTTACTTCATGCAATTATGCACACCCGGAAAATTTTTCAGAAATATAAATCCCGCTTAATGTTATGCCGTTTTGCTCGGGATACTCGTTACAACTTTGCAAAGAAACATTTTTTCAAATGTGTCACATTGTTGAAACTGATGTCCAAAGCGTGGAAGTTGTGCGCAAGCCAGGACAACGCAGCCAGGATTCCCACTTTGGTCAGGGTTAGGTCCCACAAGGCATCACAGGTTGCTTTTGCATAGTGTGACAAAACCATTGGCTCAAAGCTCTGGGAAACGAAAAGGCATCCTGCATGGCTTAGCCGTTTCCGATTGTTCCCCCATTTTCCACATGACGAACTTGACGTATAAGTACCAACGAGTCCTGGAACAGTTGTTGGACATACCACCGTCTGACGCGAAGTAAATAATGGATCAAGATTTCATATGTAAACGGTAAGACGAATTCGCACTATATAGCACGTGCAGACTACCAAACATCCGTTCAGGCTTCACTTATGGGGTCAAAGATAAGCGGAAACCGAGGGCCCATTTAATCCATAATGATTGTCGTTCACCACCCCAAACGGAGAATTCGTCCAACGTAACAGCATAACCAAAACGGCGGTCGATAAGATCACTGCCAGGAGCACAAAAACGAAATATTTAAGCAGGCCAAAGAATTGATGTCCACATTTAAAACTATTAGTCTTCATCGGGTGTAATGAAACATTCTCTTTTACAAAACAACACGATGCGTGAGGGCTTACATGCCTTACAGTTGGTAGTGAACGTCTTGCGATTCCAACACGCAACAGTTGGTCCGTCAACAACCCCACTGGTCTCGGCGCTCTTTCGCATACAAAAATGGTAGAGAACGTGAAGTTGCTGAAAAGAAAGTTGGGAACCGTGGAAGTAGACAAGTATCTGGCATGTTCAATTTTTCTCCAATTCATAATACCCCGGCAGCATCTCGCATCAACGGCGGTGGAGAATTGATGGGTGAATGCTTCCTTAACTTTCAGTGAACATTACGGACTGACGGTGCAGACAAAACCATCCAGTGGATGGGAGTCAACAGTGGTATATCAATCGTCTCTTCACCGTTGGCATCAGCCGTTGTCAATGTGTACAGCAACAAGCGGTTACCATTTTCCTACTTCAGAATCCATCACCAATAATACACGCCCCAAAGTATGTAAAGGGAACTATTCAGAGATGGGCCCAAGAGACCAGATTAAGGGTTGGCAAAGAAGCTAACGGCTTGATTAACGACGCTTTCGCACTATTGTTTGAAGACTCTCATTGAATGTGCTACCAATTTTGCTACTGTATACATTCCGTTCGATGTAAAGTGTTCATGTTTATGTGTCGTTTTCATTTATCCAAAGAAATCGAAAGCTGCATTCCACATTATGTGCAATGACTAGTTTTCGTTTAATGCACTTATGCTCTGCAGGCAAAGAGGGTTTTTGCGGCATATAATCAAATCGCTCGCTATGTCTGCGTATAATCATTCTTTTACCGTTCCACGAACGCCTCCAGAAAGTTTCTTTAGAAAGCACAGAAGTTACTTGAAGAACGCCCAGGGAAATCCCGGGAAACTCTCAGATGTCACTCAAGGAACGGTGGTAATAACAGAAGCTTTTTATAATTCCTCCAATCATTCTGCGGACGGTGTTCTCTTCAATCATTCCGCTGGTAGAATACAAAACGGCGCAAAATTTGTAGGCGCTTGACCGCTGCTGACCATTTCAACACTCAACCCACCTCATATATTCTCACAATTTCAGAATATCACGTCATCTCAGCGGCTTTCAGCGGTTTGTTCTCATGTTCGAGAGTGGATATCCGAGTCACCCGGACCCAGTCAGTTTGTCCGTTTCAGTATTTGGCAGTTTATTGTTGACCTAAAAGGTACCTATACTCCCCCGGAGTTACACAGAGTACCAAAAACAGAGCAAAATACTAATCTAATAACTTCTCAGGTATGCAAGAATCTAATGGCACTTTGAAACGGTATCTGAAGTGGTAGCCAGTAACCTCTGGAGGCAGGTCGTTCCTGTGTTTGATAACTTTTAGGAGAAGAACTGTTGCCCAAGAAGGGTCCAGGGTTAAAGCTTATAGAGCTTTCTGTTGTGACCGCTTTAACCGTTATCAGCAACTGCAGCGAAGAATTGTTGTACGAGTCGTGCGCTAAAGTGACAATGTGTGGTGATTAACTGATCGCTGAGTCTTTGAAGTCCAAGCGGATGAAGGTCAAAAGTTTCAAAACAACTCGCAGGGCCTGCTGCAAGCCAGTGACTATTTAGGTAGCTATCCGCTAGACACGTTCAATGCCGGAAGGTTTTTATTCAGGCCGGCGCACACTTG
>LUCH01001559.1:0-15400 GCA_013368495.1 Paragonimus heterotremus
AACGAAAGCGCGCGGTACGCAAAGGAACCATCGGTGCCATAGGTCGTGGTGACATGATTATATGGCGTTACGATACGTGCGGCAGCGCGTGCGCTGGCCGGCGAAGAGACAACGAGTAAGTTAATGTCATATATGTTATATCTGTTATAACCTTTTTTCTGTCCATATAAAACAACGAATGCCCTCATATGGAACTTATCCGCTCTCATTTTCAGAGACCCTGTTGTCTGTGGCCTTCTATGTTTGCTTTTCTTTAGAGTTGTTAGTGTACTTTATGATGAATTTTTTGTTAGTCATTTTCCAGTCTAACCTTGCATTTTGATTTTACTCCATATCCATGTGCAAGAACACTGACCTACTCTGGCATTATATTTCCAATGTTTTTCATCCTAATGTAGATCATACGATGGACGTCTGTCTGTTTTATGTAATGTACGGTTATTACTTTCGTGTTAACCTCTGGATTGGCTAATTGGCATTGGCCGGCTGTTTACAAAGTCCTCATTCCCACACCTCCTGGTCTTATTCCTTCGTGTTTACACTGGATAGTTGTGTGATTTGAACCACAAATGCTGCATTGCAAATTGCCTGTAGTAGTTGTTATGCGCGGGCATCGTTTACAGTTGATTCCTTTTGTTTTATTTTGTTTGACTTCTTTCTAGTCTATTTTCGGGGAGAGGTTTTCTTAACTTTTTTCTCTTACTATTCCTTTGCCAGTCTTTCCACGATATTCATTAGTGTGAAATAATAGTATTTGTTATTTTCCGTCGTTTTCCACTTTTCGTTTATTACACGATTCGGACGGAATTCCATAGAATCTTTCCCGCAGAATATAATTTAACTCAGATTTGCTGCATTTTTGTGTTATTCATCTACCCCCCTTGTTAGGAGGCTCATCTCCTAACGAAACAGCCAGGACACATCACGCCACATCGATCAGCCGGTTCAGCTCGGATGGTACGGTCGTGGGTGGTGGTATGATTCCACTCAGCCAATCAGATTACAGGTGTGCGGTCGAACGCCTGTGCGCTCTCTGGAGTGTGCTTTCTCGCATTGCTTTTTTCATGTCCCCTGTGACGTGATTTGCTCTGACATTCTGACTGCCTTATTCGACTGTTTCATTTGATTCGCTCTGTGTCTGTCGGCCGTCTATTGTAATCTTTTCGTCCTATAAATGTAGAGCCTCTGTGGCCTAAATGTCTCGCTCGTCCAATAAAGGGTGCTGCCGCGTCTCGTCTCAATTCTCGGTTTTGGGTCAATTGACTGAGCGCATAATCAAGGCGACGATCCAATACCCCACCCCGATTTGTTTTTTTTGGGATAGTTTTCGTTTTCCATTTTTCCATTTATCCCACAGTCATAATAGAAATATACGTTTATTTTTACATATTCTTTATTTTCTTTGCACATTTAACATCACATTTTTAATGTAATTTATTTTCTTTCGAAGAACTAAGTCCAATTGTTTTATCTAGGTAAATTCAGAAGAATATCCATCAGTTTGGAAAACCGGTCAGTGTTCCGTTGACCGCCCATTCTGGTACTTTGTCCAGTCCAAACAAAGGTTGAGCATATGTCACCGTCGCAGCTAGCGTGATCAGGCAACCCAAGATGTTGAGTGGGATGCCAGATTGAACCTGAAATAAACAATCTTTTTGTAGCTCAGGGTTTTCTAAATTCGTCACTTAGATAGTCCAGTGTTTATGATGTTTAACAAGTTACTAACTAGAACTCTGAAAAATATATAAATTTAACGAAAGTGTTTGTCATTACTTGTCTGTTCGGTAATGACGAGTTACTCGTTCATTTCTTGATCTTCAGATGACTACGATGTGTTACTAACTACTGATCCTGAAGATCACTTGAATCTTCCCTGTGTATTCAGAATACTTGTTGTGAAGCAGTATAGAGTTTTCACGTGAGTTGACTTTCCCTGTGCCATCCGTCGATATACGCTATACGCAGTTTGTATAAAATTTGCTGGTTTTACATTGGCAGCTGGTGAGAGTAAATCGAAATGTTAACATCTCGTGATATATGTCTTCTCCCTGTTATGTCTAAATTGATTAAGGGAACTCAGTGTTTTAGATACAGGAAGAGTCAACCCGAACAGCGGAAATGAACATATGGATGATTTTTTAGTTTCCGTGTCTTTTTTTATGAACCAGCTTGCCAAGTCTTAAAAGAAAAAGCTTTTTTTAACGTTAGCGCATACTTTCATAATATCATTTGCTAGTAACCTGAATTTCGTCAGATTCTCAATTTGCTAGGATTTTCGGTTGTTTCACATGCTTGAGTATCTTTTTAAGTACCCAGTAATCATAAAGACAATTACACCTGCTTAGTTGTAGTTTTCCATACTGCTTTGCGCATCACTTCATTATTAAGTGTTGAGCCAAGTTTAAATCAACTTCTTCTCAGTCAAAAAAGAGCAAGTTTGCCGAAAAATGGACATCCGGTTTTGGTGTTTTTGCCTACTTACCTTGTACACATTCACTTTGGTCACAAGAGTTTGTTCTTAGGGTGGTACTTTTCCGTAGCCATTGTTAAGTGAAGTCTAAAGGAAGTTCAGCATTACAGTCTAGTTTAGAGTTAAGCAGCAGCAGCAGCGTCACATGCGTTCAGTAGATCAGTATCAATTAGGCATAACATTCACCAAGATTACCTATGTGAGTCAATGCTTCAGTTGTTGGTTTGTAGATCAAACTATGCTTAAGAGGAAATTTAAGCCGTACGTGATTCGAATACATCAAGCGAGTAACTCAAGCGGCATTATGTAGGATGCTCGAAACGTTTGACTAGCGGCGGCAAGCCTTTACGGATTACATCATTTCGATGTTATGCACATGGAAGTATACAAAGTATTCAAAGAACAGTCGGGCAGATCAAATTTTTTTTAATGAGTGGCTTTTTTTTCTCATATAGAATTATGTCACCTGATGGCAGCTTGCTCTTGATTTGTCGCTCTACTCAGTTAACCTAATGGCTATCTACGCACTTGGTATTACATTGAAATGAATTTCAGCCTAGCGATCGAAGACCGGCTAAGCAACATTGTCATTCTGTCAACCTGTTGCTGCTGGTCCGTGGATCAAGGCTTGCAAACAAGCCTTTTGCAGCGCCTTTCGCATCATATGTACTTTCTCCGATGTTAAGTATATTTCACAACCTATCGAGTAGGAAAAATAGTTATCCAAGGTGGTACTTCTGTGCAACGGACGGTGTGGGAACAGAGTTTAGTGTATTGCCTCTGCTAATCCTTCTGAAGGTTGCTCACCTAATCTTATCCTGTAATTAAAATCACGATGGATGCGTGGAAGGATCTTCCTTTGGATTGAACCGCATGTAAGCCTAGAATCGACCAAATTGAATACAGTTGTGCGCGTTAAAGTCGGACACAACCAACAAATGTGCGTAGTTTAAATATAAACTCAGTGTTACGGGCTACTTAGACTTCGATTGGTGAAAAGACAAATCACGTCTCCACGTAACTCTTATATCTGCCCCAAAGCCATGGAATCTTGATGAGATATTCTTCTTGCTAACTAGAACGGCTCCAGAAAATCACCCCGTCTGATATAACAGGCTTTGTCGTAAATGACGTTGGCCTCATCAAGCGTCGTAGTTGACCGCGTTAAGTGGTAATTCTTCTTCTTCCACAACTAGAGTAGTGCGGAGGAGTGACCATGCTATACTACTCACACCACTGCCATTCAGTAGTGGGGACCAAACCATAGATTTTAACATTGAAGTAGCCACAGTAAAAATAAAATACAATACACTAGAGTGCAGCATCGCATGGAATGGTTCTTGGTGTGTAAAGAAACTCAAAGGAACTGATCATTGGTGTCTGTGGCAACCGTAACGGTCTGGGTTCAGTACCGTACGCAGATGAGTGTTTTTGTTTGTTGTCTTGTTGAAACGCATAACCCGTGTTGTCATCCTGAACAAATAACCTTTGAGCCATCCGTGTTCTTGGCTCACAACACTAGTTGGTTTCTGTGCCAATTCGGCACCCTATTCGCCTTGGGCAAAAATCCAAACCCCAATATGAGAGCAGTCTACCTGCCGTAAACAGACAGGATTAAGTCTATGAGTTTCGGACGACAGTGATAACGGACCCAACGTTTTAACTACAAACACAGTAGCCCTCTCTCTAGAGAAGGAAAGGTCTCTCTTCGCGGCTGGGACCCCCAGAACACGCAGCGGCGATATACACTACACTACTTGGTTGTGACTTTTGTACAGTACACTCCTTTCACAAGGCCATACTGCACTCTATACTTTGTTTATCAGACGTAACGTCGGCTACTGACGACAGATAAACTCAGTTCGTCTGGTTGTCACAAAAGTTTTCCATAGGGTAACAGGTTGGTTTGTAAAAGCATCCCCTTTGCTCCATACTACTTCGAATCGAGATGACGGCTGACTGACACTGTAGGTGCAGTCGGTGTTGTGCACGGTTAATTTCATGTGGTTATTATGTTAACAGTACCAATGATTAGTCACGCGTGAATTATCGACCGTATTGGATAAATTAAACGAGATCGAGGTACCTCGTATCTACTGAGTAGTAAACACTCACGCACATAAACATACGTCCGCCAGAAGTGTTGTCTTTTTGCTCTGATCGTTATGCACATTACTCAGACAAAGTGAATAGACTGGATGTTGAACTTCTGACATTTAATATGTGCATTATTGGCAACGGATCGTGAAGTCTCGCCAGTGCATTGCCAATCCGAGACCATTTGTCAGGTGTGAATTACTCTCAACGTTCAAGTAATTAGTGGTAGCGACGAAAACTTCGGCCTTTCTAGAGGAAACATAACAAAGTGGGACTAGAACTACGGTCGGTGAACGTAACGGGGTTGACTGTGCTAGCTGTAGAGTCTTACGTTCTACGGAAACATCAACAGACTGGATAACTATGGGTTCTTAGAGAAAAGAATCCGTCTCCAGGTGAACCGAGTGGAACGGCCGTATGTCATACAAACAGAAGGGAAGCAGTCGGATGACAATTCGTGACACCCACGGTATTTTACGCCCCGTTAACGGCTGTGTAGAAGTGGTTGTGTAATGATGCGTTCTCCCACCAGTAACCACCAAAACGATATCTTATATTTACAGTACTGATGCTGTTCAAATAACAAATCGGGTTATAAGAGGTGCTCTTAAATAAAGACCGTTTTGACCGCTCGACAGTTGACAGTGACTGTCGACGTACAGTAAAGTATGACCTAAGTGATCAAACATTTCGCAAAAAGTTAATGCTTCCCTGAATATATTAATCGCACATGATCTACAGAACGGGCAACTCGTTGACCTCTGTTTTTATCCAAACTGTTCTCTCACAGTTATTCTGTATCACATGGTTCGTCTGCTGGAGTAGCTTGACACTCCAAGGGTGTGTGTCCCGAATACCCCTAACTTTGCGACGGATAATCAATATAATGAAGGTACACCATCTACGCCAGTCGAACCATGTACTGTGCGTAGTGGTGAAGCAAATACCTCACAGTACTTTGCTCATTACGGCTGCCGACAGTTGAAAAACTGTTCAAGTCGGTTAGAAGACATGAGGACGGCTTATGCATGCCATGACCTTTCCTGCAAATGATGTAGGAAGGTGCCATCCATTGGTAAATAAGTGGCAAAACCATCCATACTGCTCCGGTTATTTTGATTTGCTGTATTCAATAGCGTGACTAACAGTAGGGGTGGTTTTCTGTTTCTCAAAAGTCTATGTATGTTATCTGTTTGTCCTTTTCCACAACCCCGTTTCCTTTTACGCTTCGCGTGTTACTATAAGGATCCATAAAACCTTAGTTAATCTTTCAAAGAGACTCACAGCTGTTGATGCATGTAGGGGGGGGGTTGTACTTACTGAACATCAGGCATGTTCATACTCAACCAGCTAAACGGCTAAATAAGCTCACTATGCCAGTCGATCAGCACGATTGACTCTGGCAAGCAGGATGTTTTATATACTGATCTATTGCTAAACTCCGTAGATTATAACGGTGTACTTGAACACGAAGAAGTTTTATGCAACAGTGAGAAGTGGATTTTTGTTACTACATACTGGAGAAAGACATGTTGATCAAAATGGCCACCCACAGTAACAGGAACGAACGACGTCGATGTGGGCTCGAACCCAAGTTCCAGTAACTGTTTATCACAGATATTGTTTAATCACCTGTCACTTGATGACTACCTCATTTGAAGCTTGTATAACGTGAATTTTCTGACATAAATCGTTTAATAAGGACTCTCCGAGATGGTCGAAAAGTTGTAAAACCGAAAACTCATTTGGTTTCAACTTGTTATGGCTTATTCAAGGATTTACTTGATAATTTAACCATTCCAATCAGTCACAAATTGAGATCATTAGTTTCACTGAGTCACACAAATATAATCGCGTGGGTAATCGCGTTGTATTGTCTGAAGGACCAAGGATTAGGCTGAAATGCACCCAGAGATTGTCCCGAGATAGCTCATTGCAGATAAAAGCTCGTGAAATTTGTGGAAAAACAGAGAGAGTTGATTAATTCCGAACTGCGTCCTTACAACTGATTGTGCCAGATCTGCTCAGTAATTTGTTTTGTTTGACTAGCAGTTTTTCAAAGGATTGAAATCATGAATACCTCCGACAGGTTAACCGATAAACGAAGAGCCCTTCCTTGATGTTCACAATAAAATTTGAACATCTTTTCTGATTTCAACAACTTTAAGTATTAGAACACTTTTTCGATTAAAAAGGCTGTCTACAGTACGTGAATTTTCAAGGTTAAATTTATCCCAAATTGAACATCGCCCACAATTGATCGCAGCTGTCGCATTCCCATAGACTTTCCGGTCGGCCCCTTTCGAAAGGAAGCACTAGACTCGAGTTTCGCTCTCATTAGAGCTCATCAGTAGTGCACATCCTCGCCACTGCCGGGACTTGAACCAAGGACATGCTGTTCATGAGGCAACCGTGTTTACCACTGCACCACTGACCTCACGTTAGGCACGACCGGCAGTGGCAATGATATGCACTACTGACGAGCTCTAATGAGAGCGAAACTCGAGTCTAGTGCTTCTTTTCGAAACAGGCTGGCTGGAAGTCTATCTGAAAACTAGAGCTGCGATCAATTATGAGTGATGTTCGGATTATATAGAGCTAAAATACCTTATACATCACCAGTTATATTATGTTAATTTTACTGGGAAGAAAAATTCGTTACATAGGTTAACACGACTAACCATATCCTTCACAGAAATTCTGCCCTTGCCAAACACAATGGAATTCGGTGGGGTGGCAGCTGGTAACGAGAACGCGAACGAGGTCCCAATGGTTGTTGGGAGTGCAAGCAAGAATGGATGTAGACCAAGACTTGAACCCTGGAAATATTATGAAATAGGTTTTTGAAAACGGTAAAAAATTTAAGTATTTTGAATGATCTCAATCAACCTGGGTAACTGGAAGAAGATTCTCTTAAAGGGAATCCAAGTGTTAATAGACCACGAGGAATTCGGCATGGACCCTATTTGAATTTACAAAAAAATTATCCATTAATGGTCAATAACACAGTGCATAGTATTTTCCAGTTTATCCGAACCGTAATTTACAGTGGTTGGGAGAAAAAGCCAATAATTAAAGAGGTAATTGAGATCGTCTGGTCAGAAGGTTTTCGATTGTTCCCTCACTGACATGCAAATGATGATTTCATATCATCTACTGTGGTTTTTAGTTCTTGAACGAGTGGATAAATTCTAGGAAAATAAATCATCTGCTGTAATGCAGTTATCCAAAATACCTGTTATACAGATGTGATGTCAGTCTTTCTGTGATAGATGAAGTACGTACTGTAGCTCTGTAGACGTATATACATATCTGAGGGCCAATCATCGCGAAGTATATGCGAGAATCATTTCATTTCCAATCAGTGGTGTTTACAGTACTGGAGATGGGTTATAAATACTCACATCATTGATACTGAGGTATGTTGGTGTGTCTGTCTAGTATTCAAAATAATACTGTCATTTCAGGTGTCTTGTAGACTTGATTTCCGTTTACGTGTGTCATCTCATTGCTATCCATGTGTTGTTCTACATAAGTATTGGTTTAGACCAGAAGTGACTATCCATTGGGTACACATATGTGTGGCTTGTTTTCTGGACAGGAAAATCACTTTCTCAAAAGCATTCTTCAGTAGAATGTTCCTGGCCACCTCAAGGACAAAAAGTGCTGTAGATTAGAGACATTTACATAAACAGCAAAGAATCGCACAAGACAAACTGGTCCACTGGTCAAAAGCCACCTTGATCTACTGTTTGAAAGCGTTGGTTTCGTTGTGTTCAAGACAAGATCAACGCTTTCATTGGGTGTTGTCTTAAAAGTTTAGCTAAACTGAGAAGCTGAGAGTAAACGTGATTCGCCTTCGACTGGTAGGAAAATCTAACTCGAATCCATTCAACTAGGCAAACTGTTCCCAATTTTCACATAAACTTTTTCATAGTTTTGTCCGGACAACTTGAGTTATTGCCAGATCTGGCGTTTAGTAGTTAAGCTAATAGATGCACAAAAATTATGCCTCCATTGTATTGTTACAAATGTTTCTCACGTAGAAGCTGCCATCTCTATGACTGATTTCTAAAACGAACTCCTATTTCAAAGAGACTAGTTGATGATCTGTTTGATTCATTAACGTGTTCTAACTGCCAATTCATTTACCTGTCTTTCAAAAAGCTAAGGTCCGGGCAAATGGTTAGTGCTACATTTCAGTGGAATCATTGTGAAATCGTGGAACAATACTACTGGGGACGTTTTATGTCCATTTCAAACATTCCCGCGTGCGTATGAATTAAACGACGATATGCTATAATAATTCAACTTACATTTATTATATTATGTACTTTATAACTTTTGTTTACACCCATTTGATAACGATAATGAAATGTACTTTCTAGCTGGCATTGCAGATAAAAGTAGCATGAAGTGTCATTTAAAAATTGTTTAAAACTAACCAGACTAAATATGATAGGCAACAGAATGGACACAGTCGCTGCGTTCGAGGTGAACTCTGTGATACTGGCGGAGATAAGGCAGCACACGAATATCAGAGCGGTGGTTGACAATCCACCAAACCGCTCGCTGAGAGTTTGTCCAATGAGGGTAGACAGACCAGAATTCTGAAATAGAATATGCTATCGAAACTCATTGCTTCTGGTTGCTCTGCAATTATACAGTTGTTAGTACTTAGGTCAAGCAATTTCTTTACCGTGTTATCATTAAATCAGATATAGACAAATAAGTTTATATTACTGTGTGCACAAATTTGAACCTGTGAAGCTCATTGCTGCATGTATGTACTTTACACCAAGCACAGAGAATAAGTATCTTTTATGGCCGTTTTCAAATGGCGCGGTAACCATATTTTTAAGTTCGTTAACCACCCATCTCCTCAATGCGTTCAAGATAATCAACAACCTCGTTCTTCTTAAACACTCTCGCCTCCCCTGCTTTACATTACACTCATCATTAGCTTAGCTATCTTCCAAAGCTGGTAGTGTTTTTGTTTCAAGCAGATATACGAAAAAAATTTAAAAAATCTCATTTCTTCCTGTTTGTAACCGTCGTCAATAAAAGGGATGGCTGATGATATCGTAAGCTTAAGTACCGATTTATCTACCAGCAATTGTCACTGAAGTGGTGCTCAGTGAAATTTTAAAATGTTCCGTTACGTCTACGAAAAACCCCGACAATTACTGCTGTGACGGTTTACGGAATTATTGCTGTAATCACTCAGATGACCAGACACAGGAAATTAATCTTATTTCAGGTTTTACCTCGGTTTTTTCAATGTGCATCAAGTTAGCGTCGCAATTCAACCATTCGTCAATAGGATCTCAGTCTGAAAAGCTAACTCGATGAATTATATATTCATTGTGGTGGTATAACGCAATTAATGTTGCAGCCAGTTCTATTGGATCTTTTGCTGTCAAGTCTGATATACTATTACCTGGTCAAAAGTCTAGTAATCACTCTTGGGTAGTTTATACGACCAGAGAAACAGGTATCAGAATACACTTTTGTAAGTGATATTCACACTCCCATTTGTCTGAACGAACCTAATTACTAGCATATTTTGCTGTCTTACTTCAGTTCCCAAAAAGGGTATTAACACTCAAATTAATACACAGAGTAGCAAAAAGTGTTCCATAGATATCCGAGTAATCGCAGAAACATCGGTATCTCTTTCCTAACTGTAAGCCAGATTGTGAGTCATGTGGTAGACAAACCGTATTGTGCAAGGGAGAGAGCATGTTCCAGAATGAATTAGCCCGTCGTCCCCAATTAGTTCACATTGTGACCTAGAATAAATGTACTAAGAGAAGGCTGACTACTAACCAAAGTGATGAAAATTGGAGTCTGATCGAAAACTAATAGAACAGTACTCTATCGGGACGAATTTGATCCGTTAGAAAGTAACAATAAGGTCCTGTTGATTAACGTTCAGTCGTTCTCTCTGTACACAAATCGGAACCAGGATAACCACGTAACTAACAGCCTCTTTTCTTATATGTTGACTTGCGCTATCAATAACTCGAATAAACTGAGGTTACTAACAAAGGGTGTCTGAATGGCGTCGACACAGTCGTGGAAGGAAATGACGAAAGAGGTGCATCAAACAAACACAATCATTGATATGTATGGCAGTAGCCGGTTCAGCTGAACAATAGTGTGATAAATGATGACTTTGAACACATCTGTATTGACCTCTGGTAAGTACACTTTGAGTTGCCACCGAAACACCTTACGTTTGCTCTTGGTTAAGAATCATTGGCGAAAGACAGCAAACAGTGGTTACTGACCTTTGTCGAAAATCTCGATCGTTATAAAATTGTGTATTTCGATCACATCAGTTTTCAAACGTATCCACGGCACAATATTAAAATTTAAGCCTACCTTATGGATAGGTTAACTACTATCTAAGAGTAACCAACTGGATTCTCACTTGACAAATATCTGACAAGGCGTAGCCCCCACCGAGGATGATGAGAACACCCCATGGACATCGTTTTTGAGCCACGTGCCAAGGCAACAGAAATTGATCCTGTAGATTTGCCAAAGCTGTCAGAAGTGACAGAAGACAACAGCAATCAACAGAATGGTAAGAACTGGTGGGAAACGGTTGGCAAGTATACTGTAGTCAACAAACGCTTTGTTGGCGAGGTTGGGTGTAATTCAGGTCCTACTGGTTTTCACTCAGTAGATCGAAGTTAAATTATCGCGTTCCTGGTTGTGTGTAGTTAATCTGGATTAAAAAAATCAACCTCAGTTTGCTGGCTAAAGAAGGCTACGAGCACGGGACTCAGTCACAAACGATGTTCATTGGAAAGCTTAACTGCTCAACTACTTAACTACGACGGAGAATGCCGTTGTATAGGTTAACTAAATAGCAAGTAATCTGACTGTGATTCGGAACACTACCCTCCATCCAGTCAAATCTTATGTCCAGAGGACCTGTAAACAAATGAATGAAAGTCTCTAGGCCACTGATTCAGATGTATTTCACATGACCTCTACAAGAATAACAGAAAAATGAAACTGGTCGTAAGATATCAGTGACACAAAATCAGGCGACATTCCTCTCAAAGTATTTTTGTTTGGTCGTCTTCCTGCTGTCATGCAGCAGAGTTCATTGGACGTATGACTATACAACTGTCCAAAAGAATAAAGAACCATCACCACTTCTGGCTGAACAGCAGGATAATCCAGTCGGTAAAAGGTTCAAGCGTGAGCGCTTGGTATGATTGAATTTGGTCCTTCACTGCCATCGCCCATGCTTCAAACAATCACCCAAGATTAGTCAGACATCGACAAAAGCAATAGCTGAGGCGATCCAAATTAAATTACGTGATCCAGTTTTAGGTATTCAAAAGAAGTTCAGACGACCGCTGATTCTGCCTTGATCTCAAGCTAACGCGCTGACACTTGTTGCGAGGAAACTGATAGACAGTGCATCTGCGTCCACCAACAGTATAAAGCAACACTGAATTGATTCACATTGGGTATAAACACTGTGATACACCTGAAATATTTGTTTTTACTCTTCAGGTAATCAGTGTACATCTGCTATTGCATGGGTATGAGCATATCACACGTGAACACCTTTAATACATTTGTTCGTCAATCTGCATTCATAGTGATTAGCTTTCTCTAACCAGTCTCGATATCAAATCGTCTTGCACTTTGTCCACAGACTACCGTTTGAAGTTTCAGCTATTCTCACAATACTGCCAACATACATCATTGTAAGTTGGAATTGTTCTAAGTTCGTGAACACTCTTTAACCGACCTGTTGCTTCCCCCTGGCTATTGGCTCGTCTTCGATATAGCTGAACGGGATTGACGGCAGGTAGGATGAGAGCCAACAACGCGACCAATATTGCTGGCTGAGTATCGGTGACGAAGCTGTTGCATTGGGACATTACATAAGAAAGCATGCATTATTACAATATTTTGACAAATTAAAAGACTTTTTTCAGGTAACGTGTAGGCAAATTTTTCTGTGTGTTCTCTTCTGTCTTTTCACACTAATCGTAAAAAATGTTGTTGATAAAAATTTCAGGGGGTCTGGAGTTTGTATTTAAATTAAAAACACCCAGTATGTGTTAATTTTGAAATTACGCCGTACTTGAGGGCTACTTTGTGTACGTAAATCTAGGTGCCATCTACAACTGACAGTGAACAAACAGCAAACAAAGTACGTTTCTGTTTTGTTATGAGGATCACTTATTTTCAATCCTAATACCGATGAACAGTTGGGGTTTGTGACTGGGGCATACCGAAAACCAGTGGCATCTGATTACCGTTTTCACAGTCACATTAACATTTCAGTGCTTCTCCTTGAGAAATAAAATATCATTGCAATTTCGCCGTCGATGCAGTGTCCTAACAGTGTAGTTCATTAACATGTCAGGGTCGAACTCTAGTTTAGTGTAGGTGAAGTGACCGCGTTAGCCATTATATCATGGACTCTTCATTAGTTACAGACAAATTGCCATCTTTAGACGTTTAAATACAGTCGCCTACGAATAATGACTAGACTCTGTAATTACTTCGAAGAGGGGCAAAAAACTCTTCTACCAACCCCAGGCAACAATCTCGCAGGCCGGTCATTACTATTATTCGGTCACGTACAGGCTGAAATCAGTTGAATGGTGACCGAAGAAGGCACTACTTAAAAGTACGTGATTGTTGAAGATCAACAGTCGGTATGGACAAATATATGACGCAATATTGTTGGGTCCTAGGAACTAGAACGAAACTAACATAATCCAATAATTTTATCTGAAGTAGGGCGGTAAGTGAATTGGATAAAATTGTGAAGATTATGCTGAAGTGCGTCTAATGTTCAATTTAAAAACTTCTGATAGTTAATTTGATGTCAATCCCTTTTGACTATACAATGTTTCACCTCTTCGAAGCCGGTTGGTGTTACTAATTTAGAGTTTGTAACAGACTGCTATTTCAAAAATATCCGGCTACTATTATAAGATGTGCCATAATTGCCACTTAGGGAGCCTCTCAAGATAGACCACTACTTCGGCGAAGCCCTGTTCCATCGATCCCGTTCGAAGTCTCTGTGGACTGGAACTACTATATAATAACCTTGTGTGAAGCAATAATAGGCACAGATGACGTAATCTTTGGATAGGACAGTGTTTATCCAGTAAGTCCTCTCGGCAGATTAATAATTAAGTGACATTACTGGTACTTAACTGCAAGCAGTTACACACCCACTAACACTTCAAACATAAAAATTCGTCACTTCCGACAATTAGACTAGTTTAGTAGCGATACTAATTATCAATGGTTATACGAAAAAATTACGTTTCACTAGTTTGGTTATTTAGTACGTTTTAAATCCAGGTTTGGGACCGTAACTCTGGGAAACCTTGATTAAACAAACTAATGTCTGACTTTAATATGTTGGCCTGGTTGTACCAAACGCATCCATCGCACATACCTTTGAACGTACATGTCAATTCGAATTTATTTCTATTACATGTATTAATCTGCAGCTAATTCACAGTCTATTTTCACCGGATGTACACTGATTGAAGAAGAAGATAATGTTACGTTAAGAAAGCTGAGGTCCATGATATCACTCAGAAAGTTACTGGAGACAATAAGCTGATAAGGTTTCGGAACCACCGGTTTCTATCACTCTAGTTAATATGGTAGTTATGAGCAAGCAGTTTTAATAACAAATCTTGAATCAACCATCGTTCTTGCCTATCAACAACCTCAACATCCACTTTAACATTTTAATGCTAAAAAAGGTTTAGTTTGTTAGCAGCCAAAAGAATTATCACAAATATGAAACTAGACAACTGATACTATGGTGAACCTGATTAGTTATCTAGTTTGGTCGTGTCTATTGCGAAGAATACTGTTTTTAGGACCGAGTGACGATCGATTATCCTATATGCCGTATACTTGTATGAAATTTAACACAACGTATTATATCTATCCAGGTTTGTATTCAGGAAGCCTTGAGAACTGTTGAAACTTTAAACACAACGAACAAATAAACTGTCCTAATGGATAGGTAACAGTTAATGTTATGAATATGCTCACGTACGTTTGTCCAGATGGGTTTTTGAAATACTTTCCCCAGCCAAAGTTTCCCACGTTTCTTGTAACCCATAGCGTTGTAATCAGCCCGAATAAGAAGCAACACATTCCTTCAGCATAACTACAAAAACAAAGATGAAACGTAAGTTGCCTTCTGGAAACTCTACTACCCAGTGAGTAGAATTCATAGTATGGGGTCTATTGAAATCTCACTGGAAATTTGACTATGTGATGACGGTTGGATAGATTGAACCAGAAACAGAGTAAAAAAAATCCGTCACTGTTTATTCAATCAAAAGTTCATTTTGTTCTTGTTATGTCAGTGTAAAACATATTTCCAACTGTTCGTATTAATTCCAAAAGGATATGCACGGCAGATACTCTGTCGGATGAACTCCAGCACATTCGAGGTGTGCTAAGTCAAAATGGATATCCGCAACAATTCCTGGACAGGAATATGCAACCAAAGTCGAGGCATGAAATTGTTCAGACAGTGGATAAAAAACCGGTCTTCATCACCCTATCATACAAGGGGGAATCCACCAGTGAAATTATCACCCGCCGAATTAGTAATGCAGTCGACAAGGCCTATCCTGCAGCACGGGTCATCGTATCGTTTCAATATCTGCCCGGTACTGGTGCCACATCTCAAAGATAGCTTGCCTAGGTTTTCTTCGTCTTTTTGTGTTTATTCTCTCACCTGTGGTTATCAAGCAGGTTACATTGGGAGAACCACAAGGCGGCTGTCAGAAAGGATTCGTGAACACC
>LUCH01001559.1:26656-58597 GCA_013368495.1 Paragonimus heterotremus
CAGATACGGTCTCCACTTGTCCAATGCCCAGACGATCGCCAAACATTCTCTTTCGATGGTTGAATACTTCTGCTCCGTTGGGGTCAGGACCCTGCTGGCATATTCAGTTACTCCTTCCCTTTGCTTGAGTACTGCCCCGATGCCACGGTCACTGGCATCTGCCGCTACGATAAACGTTTCTTTTGCATTCGGGAGTTTCAGGGTTAGCTGTTGCTCGTGAATAGAATAGAATTCCGGACGTGCTGTTCATGAGGCAACCGTGCTGACCATTGCAACATTGACATCACATTAAGCACGACTGAATCATCATTTGTAAACGCTCAGCGAAATTTGCTAGTGGGTACTATTCAGGTGGCCTGATAGCCCTACTTAATTGCTGGTTAGAGAAAATTGTGAGATCTCATTGAACGGATAATCACTATATAGAACAAGAAATGGTAATCTTAGTAAACACACAGGGTATTTTGTGAAGGTAGAATAGAAAGATATTCAAATCATTATAACGTACCTGTTTACTTGGCCAAAAAATATTGAGTTCGGCGCAGTTCCCGTGACAGTTCCAATACCTCCGCAAGTGGATGCATAACAGACACACAGACTAAGAGCTTTGTTCAATTTTCTCACAGTTTCAATTGAATCAGCCATATCGCCCGTTAGTTCATTGGTCTTCAGCTTATTTTGCGTTGGTTCATCTGCTGTCTCACTTAAGTCCACAGTTAAGATGCTGGCAGGCTCCAGTGTCATCTGATTTTCCGCGTAGTAAACGTTCCCGTTCGAGTTGTGTGTATTCTTGATGAACCTTGAACTGGAGGGTTTGATTGGACTGCGTAATAGAGACAAATTAATTGAACAATGTTAAACTACTCACTGCAGTAACAGTCAGGCCAGGGTTGGATATTGCCAAACAATACGTAATTTTGCCGTGTTTAATATCCTCCCCAATAGACCATTCCTGTTCTTGGGAGAAAACTTTAGGTACCAAATTTGCTTTCATGGAATTAGTCATTAGTCCAGTATTTTCCGCACAATGTGATCCTGTAAGCGACTAATCTTGTAGTTTGCTTCTCATTCTGTGGGGTTATTCCAATAGGAAAATTTGTCCACATTTCCTCCTATCAGTTTGAATGTAACTATAGCCCTGTGTAAATAATCATATAAATTTCCAGCAGATAATCTCTCCAACACCAACAATCAACCTGACCAACTTGTACAAACACCACCTGGTTGTCTCATTTCAAATAATGCCCACGAGACAATGAAGCACAGGGTATACGCACAAAGAAATAAACTCCCATTGTAGCAAACAGAAAAGCATCGTAGAAGTGACAAGAACAATGACAAAGTCATGATTTGTAAAAGAACGGATAATGACATTGAGTGTAGGTAATAAACGAGCAACCTAACGTCAATTGCACAAAACAAAAAGAATTGTCAATAAGAATGCTATCGTCTTGATGGACCGTATATAGCAGTTTATCAATATAAGTCGTAATATGGAAAGAAAAAAATAGATGGCAGGTGCAGTTGTAGAATAAGAAGAAAATACTAGGGACCGATCACCGGTTTCTTTCAGTCAATCAACAATCGGTCTATACCTTGCTACCAGACATGTGCAGCAAACTTTAGCAGCTCAACAGCATGTCGTCAAACATTTTTAACAGATCTTGACGAACTCAGCAAGCAGCACTTTACAGACCTCTCTTTTGTGGCAACAGTGCAACCAAAGTAGTTAATACAAAAGTAAAACAGCTTTCTTCTTCGAGTTTCAGGGCTATCATCTTCTCAGTTTTGTTGTTCAGAGTTTCACCACTACCGCAGCTCATTCTCTCGATTTGTCTGTTGAAAGCGCATCGATGGCTCCTACTTTGATTCCTCAGCTGTAATACTGTGTACCTGTAACAAACCATATAATCATAGTTTAGTAAGCCCCCATAACCATAACGGCGCGGAACCGACCGTTAACACCAAATTTAACCAGTTCGACAGGAATTTTATTCAGCTGCAAGCCAAACTATCAAGCTACGACTGGAAATGACCAAATATTGAATGATGTGCGTACAACGTCAATATTAAAAGAGTTTACTACGACAGCGCTTTTCGAACAGTCAGTTTTGTTTAATTAAGAATTCATTTTTACTCACTAGTGGTACTCCCTATGTAACTAATGTTTCTATTGTTTACACTCCACTGATCAAGATAAACATTTGCACGCATTCAAATCAGTCAAACTGACTCAAAACTATCAGGGAGGAATGGGGTGAATGACCTTTGGAATATTGGCTTGACAGGTAACAATTACAAAACAGACGACAGACGTAGCAGCAAATGAGTAAACAAAGGTGGTATACAATGACAAATTATCCGAAATCCAATCGCAAAACAACCTAAATGCGATCAAATAACCATATCTAGTACGCTAGCTAATTCCACTGTCACTCTTCACGTGTCTGAATGCGAAGCTCAGGTGACAAACATCCACCATTATTCATACACGTGAGAAATTTGCAGCACGTGATCACCTTTACGTGTACAACTAAGTGTAGTGTGGTTTATCTACGTTTATGTCGAATATCCACTGCTGGCCCACCTTAGGCACACAAAATGCGGAAAAATAGCATTACTTACGTTCTTCTATCCGTGACCGCATTTTGTTCCCCATCTTGAATAACAGAAAATAAACACAGGATTGAATCGTTTGCAATAAAAATGAATAACAACAAGTTTTGTTGTTACTTGTGAAACCTTCATTGTTTTACTTGATAAACGCAAAGTTCTGATTCAAAAAAATGCGATTTTCTTCAGTCATTAATAAAAGTAACACTAAACATGTTACCAATATCTGAAGCAAAAATGCACATTCATTTAGTTGCTTTGCATTCAATAATTACACACCAAATTCTAGGACAAACTAATTTATCCTTCCCAGCGACTTCTTAAAATTCTCTTGTGCGCATGAAAACTAACTATTGCAATCTATTTCAAATTGAACTCTACCCATACTCGATCGCAACCTTAGCGTTCAAGTAAGTCTTTCGATGGAACTCGAGTCAATTCTTCTTTTCGAAGTGGGCTCGTCGAAAGACCTATCTTGATGCGAGGTTTATCATCACATATGGATGGTGTACAGTTTGAAATAACCTGAATCCCCAGACTTCTACTACTGATCCAAACCAGCCTCATTTGATTCAATAAGTTCTTTAAATTGAAATTAACTGAGAAATCCTGGTCACTGGATTATTACTTGTATGAAACAAAGTGATTATGTTTACCTTCCTTCCGAAGGGATCAGACAAGCTGAACACTATTCATACAAAGTTGTGGTTGGGCTATTGGATATGAAGCTCCGGTCATGCTTATCGCGAAATCACTAGTGCTGTATTTAACAAGCTAGTCTCACAAGCACGAGGGCCGGAGTGCAAAATTCCGGTCCTGATGAGGATATGCCTTATTTCTGAACTCTGCTAAAAACGAAACTCTAGTCTAATGCCTTATTTTGAAGTAAGCCAGCTGCTAGGATTATGTAAATACGAAGGTTGCGATCAAGTGCGGGTGGTGATTAGTTTAGAATGACTTAAATCTCGGACTTCCACTAGTGTAATTTGATTTGAGAGGGACAGAAGCGAACAGCTGCTTCTTGTTATTCTCTTCCACAGCTGTGTAGATATATACGCTCTACACACTAAAAACAAAACTCAGAAAGACAGACGGACTTGGACGTTATTCTTAGATGTGCATTGTGAAAAGTTGTCGCCAGGGTATTGTCAAACTTTCGAAGCAGTTATAAGACTACGCTTTTTTCTTTGTACGGAGAGTTCAGGCAAAGCACTTGTCGACCAATTGCGCTTCATAACCAGTGGTGCCGCTCGAATTTGTCTTTAAGCCTTTTCTTGTAGAACGGGATATATCGACCCCACAAGAGGAATGCACAAAACAGCCTGATCCGTACTAAGCTATAAAATTGAGAAAACCAGAACAACAGTGGTCAGAGCGGGACTAAGCAATCTCAAGTTACTAGAAAAACTACGTTTTTCTAGAGGAACAACGGTTGTTATTGGGCTGTAAGCGTTTCATATCTTTATTGGTCCGTTCGTTGTGACGTTCGATGTTCTTGCCTTAAGCAACTCGGTTGTTTAAATCAGACACACGTTCAAATAACTTGCCTTAACCACCACCTCTCACAAACAAATTCAATGTAGCGGCAGATCGCCCTGATTGGTTGATGCTGATCGACTGCAATCCCGTTTTCAACAGCTTGCGGGCGGGTCCTGATTGGCAGAATTTTCCACAGTCGTGAAACTGCTCCAGTCCAGTCCCATCACGAACAGTAACGAAAAACCTGTGGGTGTACACATTGCCTAGTTTGTTTTTGTATGGAGGTCGGTGTGGGTTTTTTGCCTGGCTGTGTGTTTGTTTGTATTTTGACATTGTGTGCGAGGTTTGTAAATATTTATTGTTTTTGTGTTTGTGTTTGTTTTGTATGTGTTGATTAGTAGTGTGCAAATGAGTGTTTGTGTGAGTGGTTGTGTTTGTTGGTGTAGGTGTTTCGGTGGTTGTGTGTGCGATCAACCTCTGGTGACTCCTCATTTGCGGATAAATCTTTCGCCTTTTACTAAAGATTTCCGTGGGGAGGCACAATACAATGAGTCTTGAATCATTTTTTTCAACCTCGCCTCCGGGCGGGGCAGACCGAAGTGAAGAGAATGGGCGATCGAACGGATGATCCATCCGTGGGTTCACTGGCTGTTGTAGCTCATGCAAATGACAATGCGAATGCCAATGCGTATGCGAATGCGAATGCGACTACGAGGAAGCGACACTGGTGATCACCACTGCCAGACTGCGCTTGACAGAATCTGATTGTAAGGCAACAATCTGTACGCAAATAAATCGTTTATGTTCGCCGGTCATCTGTCACTTCATGCAGTCTATACCAAGATACGCGACACCGTAAAACAACGTTCTTGCGTTCCGGAACTATTTAGAGTGGCGATTTACTGGGAACCACCCAATCGTCGCTTGGCACCCAGTTTATCGGTATATTTTGTTCAATTTGGCCTCCAGATGTCTTGTCGAAAACAATCTAATCCAGTGTACTGAATTCGATTGGTACTATGAATATTGTATCAGGATAACCACTGATTGAGGAAAACTAGCACAAACTGGTTACCCTGATGTTTATTTTGTTCAGTTTCTTCTCGACAGAAAGAAATTAAAAACTGAACAGCACCAATCCAACCTGATAACAGTTTCCACAATCCAGATAGGTTATTTAATTTGCCGGCTTAAGTAAGAGGACCACATACGAATTTGTAGTGTTCAGTAGTCGATGATTCAATCATGCTTACCATGAACCCATAGGTTTAGTAATGACAAAAACACTCTTAAAAGCATTACTGTCGGAGTTCCGCTTTGAAGTCAGTCAAAGGGTATGCACCTTACATGAATGCGATAATGGTTTTGCATGAAGGTGTTTAGAAAAAGGTTAACTGCAAATACGGCAGTTGGTATGAATCAAAATAATCTCTTAACGTGTATTTGGAGGTTTGTCTAGGACGTCCCCTGTCTTTCAGTGTATCAATACCGTATGCTGTTAGAAGAAAGTTTCGACGGATATTTCGTTACATATCTTTAAATCGGATTGCTGGTCTTCGGAATGTCCGCTAGAATTTAACTGTTTGTTGGCTAACCGATGGCAGTATCTATTAATTAACCTCTACCGTGATTTTTTCTCCGTGCCCGACGTGTTTTTACAAACTATGGTCATTAGCGAGCAACTATTACCAGAAGGCTGAAACATTCGAGTAGAATAACATCATCTGCAGCACGTTGACGAACAATACAGAAGACAGCGTGGCTTCTTAGTGTCAACACAAAGTCGAATGTCCCTGGACGTTGAGAAACCTGTATTCACGACCGCATACTCAGTGTGTTTCAGTTGGTTCAGCTCTTAGAACAGTTATTTACATTCTACTTCACAAAATTTGCACCTGTTCAACTGTTACACAACGAAAAGTAGACAGAATTTCATGATCACCGACGGGAAGAACTTATCAGCAGATTTCCAGTACTTTCATTCCATCAAGATGACCGTACTTTGCTCACAAAGACTCAAGGTTGTCGTCAGTCTATGAGCTTTTAACCAGGTCACTAATTTCGTGGGATTTTTGTGCTCATTCAGTATGATCTATGTGAGCATGTGTACATATACCAGTTAGTTTTAATTAAGCTTCTTACAGTGAAAAATCGTATTGTTGTCAACTTGTAACATACACTTTCTTGCCGTCCGACATACACAATGAATCGGTTAAGGGGTTGTTATCCGCTGTCTAAGCACAACTGATTCACTACTGTGTACATAAGTAAAGTTTGAAAGCAAACACACGTCGGAACTACTGTTAGCAAGAGACCCTAAGATCTATCCCAGATGGAGCTGTATAAAAAAATATGGGATTTAACTTTGCAGTTTAACCACTTGTAAATAACCTAACGTGAAATTGCATGTAGCTGTGGTTTACTCATAAAAAGAAATTAGACAGAGCAACTAACTGAGTGTGGAATTCCCAATATGTTTTTACTGCAAATTATACCGGAAGTATTTGTTCCCTATAGCTCGATTCATGTACACATTTTTGTCATAGCTGACAGCGGTAGTCTTTCTACTTCAAGGGCCCCCAAACTATAGAAAATACCGCCATTATTTTCTAGTTCTATGCTTGCTTGACAAGTCCCTTCGCCTGTGAACTAGTGTAAACTTGTTTTATTTTAAGAAAAATAGTATTTTACCCCTTTACTGCCACACACACACTTAGTGTAATTTGAGAGAAAGAGCTCAATAACCACAGCATTAACCATAGTGGAGTAATGTTTGAAACAGGGGAATCATGTTACAGTCCGCCAGGAACTTACTTTCCTCAATTGAGTTCAAACTGACCAGAACTGCTTCCACAATTGTGACCATCATTGCCGTCGTAGCCGTGTTGCTCATCCACATCGACAGAAACCAAGTGGGTAACATGAAACCCAGTATCAACCTGCGAACATTTAAACCAACATTAGTTTCAGACATGAATTACTGGATATGTCACGAATTGTGTACCGTGTACATAAGATCAGTCTAGTGATTTTCAGTGTATTCCGCTGAATGTTTGCTTAACAGTTTTATGTTATTTCTCATCTATCAGTAAGATCGTTTCAGACAATGAAAAAATTCAAACTGTCGCAGTTCTGGCTGTCAGTAACTCACATTCTCATGCTAGTTGGTGCTCGAGAACATTGCTTAACAAATGTTGATTAATTGTGTTAGCTCAGGATGACTAAACTAAACTCAAATCTCAATTGTCTACATTTGTAATCACTGAACACCTCGTTAGTGATAGTCAGCTCCAAACACTAGCTGCGTTTTCTCAAGCGGAAGTAAGTATTTTCTTTTTAGCCGAATGGTAAGTGACATTCGTTGATTTTGAGTACGGATAGTTCTGATAGTCCTTGAGCCTGAAAACTGTGCTAAGGAAGTTGAAAACTGTCTTCTACTCTGTAGAGTGAAGACCATAGGGGCCTGTACCAGGAAAGATAATATAGAAATGGTACATGTGTCAATTTTATACAAAAATGTGGGTACAATCGCAATCTTCTATCATACAACACTCAAAATTGTTATCCGAGTTATACCCAATGAAGCTTAGCAACAAGTCCATTCTACTTTTATTTGTGAATTTATTGGTACTCGTGGAGTAACTTTAATCCTCCAAAGAATCAAAAATGATATATATATCTTACTTCGAAGTACATTCTAACGTGTCTGTTCAACAGGCGACAGCTGAGAAAAATAAGACAGGCTATTAAATTTGACAGTAGTATCCAAGTGCCATTTCGCTTAGTCAGTACTCATGCCAGACTTTTGCAAAAGTAGCTGTGATATAGTGTCCTAAACTTACTCTGTGTACGTAAATGTTACTGTCACTAAGCCCAATTATAACAGGCTATCAGTGATCGGTTGTCATAATTTCATAACACCTTCCCGGTATATCGCTTTATTTCTAGTTGCAGGTGTTTACATAAGCCAGGATTATCACTGATCATTTCTTATCAATAATATGAGCGAAGTGCCGTAGGGTTGTAAAAATCAAAATCTACATTGTGTGGTTACTAATGAGTTAACGACATCTTGACTGTCACAAGCTTGTCGTTTTTCGTCACCTCTGTCATTCTGTGGGACCATTCTGGTTTTCTATCTGTACATTGTACACACATCGTCATTCGTGTACGCAAGCCCCTACTAGTTTTCGAACTGTTCGTCAACCGATGTTAACCGGAGTTTGAATCGGCGCTGTCTACTGGCATGAACAAATTATGACATGTCGGATACTGACGTAAGGTCTCTCGGAAACAACTGCTATTCACCTTTCTCTAACTGTGGACTACACTAAAGAGTAACTTTCGTTTCGTTTTTGTTTGGGAAAAGTGAGACAAAATGCTTTTCATTGCTATAACTACGGCTGATGCTTGGTCCAAAAAGTTATTTACTCCCAGACACCTATTACAAGGTATATGAAAAGACATAACCATGAAAGCAAAGGATAATTTACATGGCTGAGGTACATCCACATTCTAAGAAATCCCGCATTGCCATTCAATTCAGTGACCCGTTTTGCACGGTGCACGTACACGCTTCCAGTAGTAATTTTCAGTTCTCGGTTTTCCTGGAGTTCAGACCAGCCTTTTAGATCACTCGCCTTCGAATCTGGCCATGCTATCTATAAGTTGCACGTCACATTACAATGACAATCAGAATATTTTATAAGTATGAGTGAATCGAGTCAAAAAGAGGAAATGTTCAACCTTATGGTGTATGGATAGAAGTGTACAAAAAATATACTAAAACAGAACACCGAACAGAGAACCTATCATTCCAGGAATTATCCACAAAGCAAGCGCATGGACAATTTCTGCTAAACCTACTGTGAGGAAAGGTGACTCCAATGGAAAGCACACATTCGAAATACTGTTGGGGGGCTAGTTGGAGGCAATAGACCCTGCTATAGTCCTGGTATCCGTCATCGCACGAGTTCAGGAGCAAGGTGACCTATCACTTCTAGGTTCATTTTCCCCAAGAAGAACAGTTAGACTAATACGGAGTGTGCCATTTACTGCGCAGTCTGCTCATAATGGCCATCATGATACAGAAGTTAAAGTGTGTGGCTGTTAACGGTTACCGTTAGGACTAAAATACCAGCTGGCTATTAAAAAGCGTCAGGGCTGGTTATAGGCTTACGCTGTAAAGTTCACCAACTACACAGATCTGCTTAATGCAGGAAGGATAGTATTCGAGGGCATTGTAACGAAGAAGATTGATACATTCTACGTATGTATTTATGGGTGGTGTATTGACTGAAACAGTTGACATCCATATTGGATTTCGTGTGTAACAACATCAAGAGATATCAAGTGGCTTTATGCTGATACCAAACACGTACAGATGCACAAACTTTAGTGACTTACATTTTCGGATCACTTCCTACCAGCTTCAAAACCATGATTGCTATTCGTCTGTGCAAACGACGGTGTTCAATAGCACAGGCTACAAGGACACCACCGAGGAACAACACATTGGTATCCTAAAGAGAAATGCAATCAAATTTTATAGGGAAAATTACGACTATCAATTAAACTGTTGGTGTAATTCTTTAAAAACCCCACCGGAATTCCCGATCTACGGCTTAGTCTTTTAGTTCATTTTCGAGCCAAATATAGTAATCTCTGTTTTGCCTACATTCATGGACTATCTGTTCATATCCACGCCATCGCCTACTGACTTTGCACAGCGGTTATCAAAACCAGTTCCCGAGGAATTTACTACCGGATTAACAAACTTCTGTAGGTTAACTCATACATATTGATCAAGGCGTGAAAAAAAAGCTTGCACCTAATTTTGTCAATCGTCGGCTAACCAGCACATTTATGCGAATCTTCCCTGCTACAAGATCACGATCTTTGTTCACTAGTACACTCAAAACGGCTTCTGGAAAGAGTGAGGAAATCCATGACAAACGCCATCATCGAACTTCCAGGTGACACACTTCACAACGTGTACCTCAGTCCTTCACGCAAGGTTAGATTACTAAACGCACAGATAGAATCCAAGGTCAACACAACGGTAAAACAACGTCACAACTAAAACGGCCGTAAGGGAATTGCATCCTTTTGTGCTATGTTGTCACGGAGAGCATATTCAAAACCTTGAAAGTGGCTGCTCAGTTATAATCACAACGTTTGCATTGAGATAACAGTAGTAAAGTGCTTTGACCAGTTTATCGAGTGGTAGGTTTAAACTGACTGGTTTCCTGATGTCCAATAGTAACGTATTTAACCAGTCTTAGTCAGCACGTAGTATTCAATATTTGGAAATATGTGTTTAAAAATGCCTTTCCTACCAAGACATGTTTATACATATCGAACGCTACCCACATTCGATCAGATATGCTTAATGGCTAGCCCACATTGAAAGGAAGCATTGTATTCTATGCTTGCTTTAACAGACCGAGTTATGTACTTGCGTTCTTATCGTTGATATCGCAAAAGACATAACCGATCACTCATTTCTAAACGTCAAACTACAGCCTGGTGTGAGTAATGCTCAGCTTGTCCGATCATTTTGATAAGGAGTTAAACAGATTCACCCTACCCACTTCAACTGACGAGTTGGCAGACAGAACTTCTCAGTTTTGTTGAATCAGCTGACCTGATTGGACTTCCTGATCAGGGTCATCGAAATGTAACTAGTTGAACAATCCGTTTTTACGGACAGAAAAAGTCCATCTTGGATAGCCAGTTTTTACTGATTAGAGCCGCAAGAGTTGATAATTTGCATCTGAACTAATTACAACCGAGCGTTTGCATATGAATATTCGTTCATGCTTACAGCAAAATTACCGGGATCGTGTTCAACACGTTCACCGCACGGTCACGAAAGCCAAAGGGCAACTTGCGGCCGGAACGAAGATTCACCTTACTGGTGAACTCTAGTAGCATCGAAACTCAAATCGGTTGTTGCTGTTCGGAATAAGCTAACCGAAAAGCTTACTTGACTGTTTCGGTTGCAATCAACTATGGATGACGCTCAAGTTTTAACAATCTAAATCCCCGGACTTCATTCACTATGTTCGTCGGTATTTTCTGCATGACTACAGAGGATTTTGTGCAGATTACTTTTTATACATGAGAAGTACACCAGACGTCCTCACCTAACGAACCACACCCCATAATAGTTGATGAAATTACACGTCAGGAAACAAAACAAACATCCTAGTTTGAAGAGAGAAGTCAGAAACAGTATTTTCCACAATGCATCTCATCAGGTACATATTGCAGTCTGTGGAGGGAAATAGCAAAGTTCAGTGAGCATTGTGAAGCCAAACAACAAAATCAACAACTACACAAACACATGCACACTCACACACATCCATACACATCAGTTACCAGGGCAATTTGGTACTGACGACCAAGTCTTTCTGTACGCAGAGTAGTGGCTTCCATTTGCTAACTGCTACCACCTCCGCGAATCACGAGCCCAGTTCAAGCTTCCGTTTGACCAACTCTCACAACTCTGAACGGTATCAGAAGACGCTCGTAGTTAGTTTGATGTCAGGCTAGTTGACCTCGAGCACCAACAAAGAGTTACGTTCTCCAAACAGAACACAGTCCTGACTCCCAAACGTATTGATGTCTTTTCCGAACAAAGAACTAACGGAAACCTGATGATCCTACAACTAGACTGAGGCCTCGGCGTTGTGGTCATGAATAAGACTGGCTATATATCACGGATACAACCACTGCTAAACGACACAACCGAATTCTGTCAGGAAAACTTAACAGACAATGCTGCTGAAATGGAACGACGTATTAACAAAGAAATGCAAGCACTGATTGGAGGATACTTCAATTACAAGTCAACGGTAAAGTCAGTTACATCTACAGGATCACATACTCTTCAGCTATATGGCTTGCCCACACTTCATAAAGCTGGTGTACTGCTGAGGCCAATACTAATCAAGTCCAGTTCACAATAACACAAGTTAACACACTGGTTGACCAATCTTCTTGAGCCCGTAAGGCAATCATTGGTTTGAAAAACTGGAAGAGATAGTTTTTGAGCTAATCGATTCAACCGGCGGTTTAGACTGCAGCAACAAACATGGCCAGTGTGGACATCGTTTCTTCGTTTACAAATGTTCCTCTGATACAGACGGTCAGTAAAATCTGTCAGTATATTTAATCACATCAAGTGAACATAGGATTGCCTAAGTCCAAGCTAGAACGCCTTCTCTCACTATGCACAGCGAAAGTAAAGTTTAACTTCCAGGGAATTGGCTATACTCCTCGATGGTCCTACTGTGGGCAGTCCACTGGGTCCGCTACTAGTCGATATCTTCGTTGCCCACCTGGAGCAACACGCAAACGCTGTTACCAGTCAGGCTCACTTCTACCGGCGTTATGTTGATGATGTGTTGATATTTACCGATACCACTGATATAGCAACGAATAAGCTCGATTCAATGAACAAGCCAAATTCCAAAATAGGCCCCACCTTTAACTGCTAGCAGGATGAAACCTTGGAGTTTTAGATACTCTCATGCAGCACCGGAAAACAGTTACATATTGCGGCCCGTCTACCGGAAGCATATTTGAACTGGACAGTACTTGAACTTTCACAGTTTTGTGCCGATCCAGTACAAGCGGGGTCTGGTGAGAACTTTGTTCTATCGCGCAAAAAGAATCTGTTCAACAGAAACATTAGCCAAAAAGATGTCATTGTTGGGAACCACGCTAAAAGAAAATGGCTATTCATCGGCATTTGTTGAGAAATTCAGGGAACAAAAGCCGGTTGCCGCGATGTGTTCAACAGCTCCCAAACTAAACTACAAGGATGATGACATTACCACTTTGCTGAAAACCCGTCTCAGGGGGGCTATGGGACGCACGTTCTATGCAGCCCAAGTAATCATGCTGTTCACGATCACCCGAATTCCAACACCATCTGTGAAAACACCACTACCGCTCTACGCCAAATCTTACATCATCTATGAATTCTCCTGCGATTGGTGGGCCACTTTCATAGGCAGAACGGAGCAGCAGTTACCTAATCAAGTCAACGAACGCATTTTAGTTTGGGTTTGCAAAACGGTCATGGATACCACAATACCAGGCTCAAGTCATAATGTGACAAGTCACAAGGTACCAGCGTCATGGAACGCCCGACGTCTGTTGGCTTGTCGACTCCAAACAAATGTGAAGAAGGCGTTTCAGATTTGTTAAGCGACAAAAATGGAAGGTTTCTGCGCTACGCGGGGGTGGTAGCAGTTAGCAAATGGAAACCACTACTCTGCGTACAGAAAGACTTGGTCGTCAGTACCAAATTGCCCTGGTAACTGATGTGTATGGATGTGTGTGAGTGTGCATGTGTTTGTGTAGTTGTTGATTTTGTTGTTTGGCTTCACAATGCTCACTGAACTTTGCTATTTCACTCCACAGACTGCAATATGTACCTGATGAGATGCATTGTGGAAAATACTGTTTCTGACCTCTTTGTTCAAAATTGTTACAGGGAATGTTTGCTTTCCTGGACATCTTAGTTTTGTTTTCACAACGTTTGCTGGCATGAAACCTGAACAATTATGGTTTGCTTGCGACAAGGAATTTTGAAATGATTTGCAAAATGTTGAGTTCTGGAAAATAAGAAGTTTGGTTTAACGTAGATGGACTGAGTAATAGGAAATTCATTCTGAAAGACTACGTGCATTTGCAAAAGATTTGACGAAGAAGTAACTATACTGTGCGTTTTACAGTTAGTGTGGAATAATAGAGGATTGCTTTGCATCGTGAAATATGTCACTTGAGCAAATAACTATAGACAGACTAAATATTCCACAGCTGAAGGCCAAACCAGCGACTCAGTGAGCTATTTAGAAAGCGTATCAAACAATATCTACCTCAGATTTTTTCAGGCGCTTTTGTTGAGCACGGAAGACGATCAAGTGTTTATAGGATGAAGGTGAGTCTCCTTCTTGGACAAACGGCCTTAAACGTAGTATTCTTGATTCATTTGATGATCAGAGGTCACACGGTGGACCTTCACATAGTTTTCCAGCCGCTATGCCGAATGTGTTTGCTATCACCTATAAGTGAGGATAAGCGTTATATCGTTTTTATAACGATGTTAAGGTTTGGTTACTGTAATTCTGTAAAACTTTGCGTCGCATCCTCATTAGGATACAACAAAACTCTGCCTCCTATTCCATCAGAATATTGTTAAGAGTTACGCCAGTCTATCGCTAGATCCCAACACTCATCGGGCGGGCCTGCTCACAGATAAACCCGTGGAAGCAAACTTACTCGACAATAGGTATTGTAAATCTCAATGTTCATGCTGTTTTAGTCTGAATGACCTCGATACTGTTCTAGCGAATTCCAACGTAACCACTGAAAAGAACATTGAAATAAACCTTGAGAGGTGAGTTATCTTACGTCTAGTAATTTCATCTGTTTAATAGATTTGAACGATGTCCTTAAAAAGCAAAGACCGATTTGGATAAGTTGCTACTCTTGGTTCCATTCAATGACTATGATATTTTTCCTTTGGAATTGGAATGAAACAAAATTATGCTGCTTAAGGAGGCTGCATTTTTGCTTGAAATTGATCGTTTTCTTGTGATATACAATTAAACCTCGTTCTGTAAGATATCCGCACCAAATTTTGTACGAATGAGGTCGTGCAGTGATAGTTTACCAAACAGATACAGACTGAAAAACTGTGCGCCAGATATATGGAAGACACCCTTGGCACGATGTATGAAATTAATTTGCTCGGCCAAAATCTACTTTGTTCTTGTCTTTTTCTAAGGTTTTAAGACCACGACAGTTAGTATTTGTCCTCAGCAGGCTTAACTGGGGCTAAAACTTTTAGTCACCATGTCAGACTGATAAAAAAAGTAAACGAAGCTGACAAAAACTTGTAATCTTTGACCCGTTTATATTCAGGATGTCCAAATGTGGTTGTCTTCAGGTTATCGTATCACGACTCTTTCAAATCGCTTTTAGTTCGACATCACCGCTTTCAGTTTGTGGTCCTGTTGACGGCTTACAGGCATAGACTTAAGTGTTTCCCCACTCTTTTTAATAACTGACTAGATTGCTCTGGATCGCCATCCACTATGCTTAGACAACAGTAACTGTATGACTAGTTCATGTTGAACAACAATGCAGACGTGTCTGACTGGATCACTGAATTCTGTCTGCCTAACACAGCGCACTGATGTGACAATACATGTCACGTGCAAAAAATCTCTATCCTGCTGTCCGTAACACATGTCCGTCTAGTGTTGTACACTGGAGGCATCAAGTGACAGGACGTTTCAGCCGCTCAAGCGGTCAGGTTACATATGCCGGCTAATCTCAAGATCACCGACTGAGTACAGTGATAGCTGAATCGTTAAAAGTCCTTGGAGTAGTCATCGTAAAAATGGTGTAACGAACAAGCTCCCTTTTGGTTAATGGTCATCAGAAGAAATACATAACGTTTGTTTGCAACAGTGTTTTTAGGACGAGGCAAACAGAAAAAGTAACCAGTTCAAATGCGGTTAACACATCATGGAAAGAACGTTTTGATACAATCGAGTCACAACTATGATACAACCGAAACCGTTGCATTCTGTTCGATCATAATGTAGTTGATGGACAATGGCGATCGCAAGGCCTGAAAAAAGCACTTTTATGTGCGCAACAGCGAATTATTCGATCGAATTCCGATCGTCTCAACTGTGGCTAAAGTCAGCATCTCACAGCTTTCGACCGGCTGTCAGTGACTGGGTAAATCGATGGAAAATAAGAGGCCGAGCTGACGGTATGCAGCAAAACAACAAGGTGTGCTATAATTTTGCTGGCACTTGGCTTAGTGACTCGGCTATTGATCAGGCGGGAAGATACTCGCGGATAGGTCCAAGCGAACGCCTGGTTGCGCTACCTATGAAACTACTTCCATATAAACAGATAAATGAATTTAAGCACAAAGAAGCCGCAGAAACAAGTAATTTGTTCTCTAACCGTATACACAAAGCTGCAGTAGAGTTGAAGCAGATACGCAATTCAGCAACATAGAAGGTTCCATTGACAACAGTTTTTAGTCTCCTAGCGATTGTTTTGTCAGGTGTGTCGCTTGGGGACAGTAACGAAATATGTACTGTTTTCTCTCCTGTCGAAGTTGCATAGTTCTGTCTACAATTCACTCCAGTTGGTCATTCTACAAGAAGAAGGCGAATAAGAAAGGCACTTCCTCGGAGATCGCATCCTATGTACATACTCTCAAGGCAGTATCAGTCAGAGAGGTTCTGAAATAAAAATACTGCTCATTCTAGGTCTGTTTACTCTTGATCTTACGTTGAATTGATTCATCGGCGCGGTGTCTAATAAGCACGTTGTGAAAGGTCAGTTGATCGTTTGGTTCAGTTACCAGTGCATATGTTACGTTAATGCGAGCCTAGTTGAAAATAGACAAGATATCCATCGGACTCACATAATTAGTAAACAACAAATAACTAGTATTGATAACCATGACGACCACAGTCTAACAATTGCGACTGTTGGACCTGTTGAGGTTCGTCTGGTACGTTTGTCGTCTTTTGTTTGGTATGAAGTGGAGCAATGAATCCAATGAGGAATGTTTGATTTGTTTGTAGAAAGTCGATGCTAATTTTTGCCTTTATTTGTCCTTGCTGTATGCAGTAAACAATAATTATACACAAAATGCTTGCTTCCATCTTTTTTATAACTCTCATTGCTTATTTGTTAAAACATCCTTCTTTGTATTACCGTTTGACGTGTTATCGCCTTCATCTGCACCCGATTGTTTTAATGAACTCATTTCCCGTTGATTGGTGGCTGTTTGTGGGCTCACGTTTGGGTACACCATTTTGAACGCCTGTGATGGATAGTTTGTGTATCCCATTAATTTGCATTTAAGGTGCTATAATACCTTAATTTTAACTTCACTAAACGGTACAGTATAAATTTCAATCTTTTCGATCACTTTTTCTGACAGTTTTAAAACTTAGAAGATAGCTCAGTTAACCCGACCGTCTGTATAAGCGTTATCGTAGTTGTCAAATACCCGTTACTGATGGAATTATCTTGAGTCACCAGAAGCAATTTGACAGTGCTTAGATGCTAGAAGCTAACCAGGAAAAACCAAACAACTGCATTAACACTCGCGACATTTCGAATTTTAATGGCATTTTGGCTAATTTTCGTTGTCTTAAACGGACAACTCAGAGAATAGTAACAATAATTCGGCTTCGAAATGTGATATACAATGAGGATCGATTCACAAGTCGACTAGTCATGAACACCCGAAGACAGAAAGGTTTTAGTGTGAAGATTAGGATACGCCCGCTATGGAGTGGTAGTCAGCTCACTTGTTTCATGTTTCATGTTCATGAGTGCCGGTCCTGATAAAGATACTCAATACTGGGATACTCAGGACAAACCCAAAACTTCGTTTTGTATGACTGAATAAATAAATGCACAAGGGCAGCTAGCTGCTTTTAGCAGGCAATATTCAGATATGGAAGCATCATGGTTTTTTTCCAAACGACTACACTTTTAATTACACTCTTCAACGGGGGCGGTTATCATTGGTTGGATGGCCAAGTTTAGACACGAAAATTGTGTTCGACACTTGCCTGCAATACGGAAGTGTGTGCTCGTGAATAGTCTAAAGACAGATATTCGACAGTGACATGGACATTTCCACGACACAAGACAATGGTGATTTAGCTCATATAAGAGCTGCTATCTGACAAATTATAAAGAATTAGTCGGCCTTTCTGGATTTCTCAGTCAGTAGCTTTGTCTGCGAGGAGTTTCTGCAGAAACGCCATTCAGGTGTTGTCGTATATTCTTAGACAACATTGCTCCGTTATTTACGAAGAATCACATCGTCTTATGATGAGAGTAGTGCCCTTTACTGAACAGATTAGTTGATAACCTTTTGTTCTACAGTGTTAGGTGCTGGGAATGAAATATTTAGTCTGACAGAGGAGTGACGCAAGTAGCGGGTTAGTATGAACATGGATTACACGGAGAATGAACGGTAGTGAACACACACTTGCTAGCTTGCAGAAAATAAATGCATATAAACCTGCAGCCATTCGAAATTGAATAATGTGCAATTTTCATGCCAACTCTGAGCAGGTTGGTTCTGAACATTATTTGTCCATGTATGTGCAACTACTTTTACTGTGGGGTGAGTAGTGTAAACACTGTGGTTGTTTTTTGAAGTGAGTGAATGCGAATTAACTCAGTGTAAATTAAACGAGTCGCTATTGAAATTGTTTGCGTTTAGGCATCGGCTGATCTTTGATGAATACCGTTTATGTATACTTACCATTTGTCACCCATCTTTGAACACAATCGCGATCGTGCATTTGACGCAGTAAAATTCCACAGAGCTTAGCATACGGGATTTTATCCATACAGATAAATGGGCTGCATTATTGAACCTAGTTTAATCCAAAAGAGTACTTGGACATGTGACATCACTGAATTTACTAGTTTCTCACTTTCATAATGGGAGATTGAAGTCATCGATGCAAACTAACACAGCGTATAAAACTGGTTCACTAGACAAGCTAGTTATTTGGATTTAATCTGTGGTAGATATCCACTGCGACAACAGTCGCAGTGTGGTCTAACTGCCAACAAAATCGGTGGCACAAGAGAGGGAGTGGACACCCATGTTTAATCGAGTGATCTTTAAAGATGGGTACTTCACTGAATGTTCAACAAGCAAACTCAGATTGACTTTCAGTAGTACTTCCATCTATATCCTTGCACACAGTTCACTCCATTGATAGTTCTGTGGATTTATGACAACGGCAGATTACCAGTTCATCCATACGTATCTACTAAACCACTCGTTCTGGAGAGGCAACTTGAATTAGTTAGCCATCATAACAGCTCTCAAAACGGATCTTGGAATAGTGCCTGTTGCCTAGTGAAACACGAGGGGTTAACAACGCCATCCTGACACACCTGATCAAAAGTGAGCATCAAATGAATGCTAACAAAGCCTTCCGAGTGGTCAGTCAGACAACCGGTCACCCAGCAACGGCCCTCTGACGGAGAAAACTATACACATGGGGCTATTAGTAACAGGGATGCAACCGAAGGTTATTATCAAAAACGATTTTGCTGGGCGACCCGCCCACTCAGGCACCAACTCGATCCGATCTGCTTCTCTTACCTATGTAGTCCAACCAACTGAGGAGCGTAAAGCAACGACCCAATTAAACTACCGTCAATCGATTGACCAGTAACATAGTTTTCGTGTAATAAATTTGGACCGTATGTTGATGTACCGCTTTCACATCCTGTATAGTTACGCCAAAGTGTACATGTTAGAGTTTATCAACAGAATGTAAAGTGTAGTTTCCTTGTTATTCTTCAACAAACGGGTATTGATAAGCAATATAAAAATTGCCGCCCGTTTTAGTGTAAACTCACAGTGATTTCTTCATCCAATTTTTGCCAAAGCATTTATGGCATTAACGGGTTAAGGACTGGTCACAGGAAACTGTTCAGTCTCCTTTTAAAATCGATGAGTCGCGGAATGAACGTCATTCTGTAAAGGCTACTCAGACTATCGATACCGAGAGAAGCAGAAGATACCTAGAAGGGTATCACGCTGAATGTAACAATCGTGCACTTTCTTTGTCCGGTCCGCACGAGCTGAGTGATGTTAACTGTTCCCGTATTCTTTGTGCCTCAGTGCATCGCTTTCGTCCTAGGGGAACCTGACCAAAAGTGTCGCTTGAACGGAAATGCTGTAACTAATTGTCAGCGGTGGTAAACATAAAGTCACAGCGGTACTCCCGATTTATCTGAAATCTCCCAAGAATCTTCAACAGATGATTCAGGCTGGATGTTGCTCAGTCGAACAAAATTATTTCACTTAATGTCGCTTCCAAATCAACAACGGTAGACAGAATATTTGCGAATCAACACATCTAACACTTATGGTAAATATTTCAAGTGACTGTTTTCTTACGAGAGGGCGCTATTTTGAGAAGTCGTTTGTATTTTTGTGTTTGGTCAACTGACCGATCAGTACTACAATGCACATGAACAACCAGATTTGACGGCAAGAGGGTTTTCGAAATGAAACCATGGTCAAACTGTGAGTTAAATGCGAAGCATCGAGTAAACTTTAGGACAGCAGTTGTTGCAAGAAAAGAAATGAGCGACGTTTATTTTTCAGTACCTCCAGCATAGTAGACTTTAACCTAAACCGTGATGAGGAAATATTTATCATTGATTTAAAATATTTTTGGGTAACCCTGTACCGAAACCTCCAGTTGAACGGACAGTGCTCCGAGTGTCCAAATTTTTCCTTGATATCTCAGCATGCACACTGAAACATTCTTCGTGTTAAACAGTGCAGCATGTAGTACTTTTTTTTCGGTCAGTCAACGCCTGTCAGTTCTTAATCTATTACATTTACTTTTGTGTTCGATAACAATCAATACTGCTACTTTTCATACTACTGAAACTCTCGTATATTTCATGACATCACTAGTAATTGGGATTCAATCGAGCCAACACCAAACAGGTTGATGCAAAAGTTTTAAGTGGAGCAAATTATCTTATTGAATATGAAACCAATAGTCATTTTTCCCTAAAGTGTGAGTACCAATAGAACAGTTACCTTCATGTAGGCCATAGTGACAATACTCGATGGCAAAACACCGAATAACGGTCCCAGTAAAATGGGGAACAAGGCGGTCACATAGATTGGAATGACCTCAGTAGTCCAGTAGCCGGCCATGAGAAGCAGAATGTATGCACCTTTACCAGGCTGGAAAGAAACGATAAACCGTTTTTACGGAATTCCCTTAAACACAGCAATGTATCACATTAAATTAGAGAGTTGTTGTCATCTAAAATTACTTGGTTTGTGTAGATCAGTGAAGATTAGCATGAACAATAACGAGGGTTTGAACAAATGATAGCGCCAACTTTTGGTCTCCAGAAGAGAAGTTATGTTCGTCAGGTAACTACCACCATATACATTCAACAAAATTTTATAAAGATTAAGAAACTCTCACCGGTCAGTGAAATAGAGTACAGTATTTCAAACAAACGGGTTAAGCCACTCAAACGACGTCATTGGTGGTGGTGATGATAAGTGGTTTCGAGATCCACTCACAACTAGGTCACAGAAGTTGGGGTTGAAATGAGCAATGTGACGTTTGGCCATGGCAACTGCATGGTTAGTACAAACTGTTTCTGAGACCAAAAGCCGGATTACGTAATCGAAAGCCAATCTATTCCCCGGTGGTTAACATTCGTCATCTGACCAGCTTAGATTTGCTTGCCTGAATTTTGTATACTATATGATAGGCTAGCTTTAGGTAAACGTGATGATCTGTATCGGCAAGTCATGCAAGATATATTTTTATTTTTGCAATTCAATGGCGATCATCTGGCAAACGACATCACGCACACGTATGCGGCTGCCCAGTTACACTTGGTTCAAACCAACAAAGGACCTATTCTACACAATCGCGAACGCAGTTTGTCAGACCATTCTGTCTCTCACGTTGTCTATCAGTTCACTTGCAGCTGCAGTGACGTTTACATAGACAGAAAGGACCGACAGCTTTCTCAGCGAGTGGCAGAACACGTCCCGAACTGGTTAAAACAACTCATGAGGCAACAAACTGAAACAGGTGAATCAGTTACTCAAAGCCCCCCATCATCAATTGCCAGACATCTCATGATAACAGGTCATCAGGTTGATCTACTTAGATCATTCAAAATATTGTTACGTCAACAGAACCTGACACTACTGGCCTTTAGCGAAGCCATGTTGATCAGAACTCACCAACCGGAGCTATGTGCACAAAAGTGGTCGAAATAAACCATAGGATTGCGGCGGTGGTAATGATATAATACCTGATGTGACTGTATAGGTGTCCATTCCCCATCTATCTCTATTTGTATATCATTTATGTAACTCACATGTTTTATGTTTTCGACTACCGAGAGTAAACGAAGTGTTACCATATCACAACATGTCTTCTTTTTGCATTTATGGAAAAATGATTATCAGAAACAATTTGTTCGTTACCGTTGTCTTTCATGACCCATTTGGGAATTTTTGCGAGACTTTTACGAGTAAGTTAAAAATTCTCTGTGAAACTCAAACAGCTTTGAAAGTCTTGTAGCTTCCCCAATACTAACACGTAGGCTTGCAGAGCACGAATATCAGAACTGATCGTTTACAACTTACTTATCTGATCAACGCTACGGTGCGTAACACGATAGTTTCTAGCTTAAGTTAATGTCCTCCAACTTACTTCCAATGAATCTTGATAAGGTGGTGATTGATTAACATGCAGTTTTATAGATTGAGAAACACGAAATCACAGTTTCTGAATTCATTCGTATGATCTTTTGAAGCAAAAGAGACCTCGAACTTGAAACCGCGAAAAATCACTGTCCTATCTGTTGGCTTCAAAACGCCGCATTTTTTGATGATTTGGTTAATTTAACCGTGGACTTTTCTGTGTTGTGCCATTTCTCATTGCTAAGCTGTTTTTTTTCTCGTCCTGTCTATCTGGCTTACTTACAACTTTATGAGTTATCCTTTGTGCGTCCTTCTAATGTTTCAAACTTGTTACGTTTTCATATATCATCAGGTGACAAAAAAATGTGGTACAGGAGAGCATTACGAGACTAGTGTCCACTCTTGTTCTATTCTAATTCATTGGAGGATCATTGCTTCGTGTAAAGAAGCTGGATTGAGATCGTATGAGTTTCAAAATGCGAACAGCTGGTTGGATTCTCACCTCTTACTCGCCACCAACACGGTCAGGTTATATCCTGGATCGTGTTCACGGAGTGTGAGGCGCTACGTATGTAGATTCTTCATGGTTGCATCTGGTAATTTCTTTGACATTTTATTGTTATTGTACAAGTGAGTTTTCCTTATGCAGCTGTTTTATGCTGCTTTGAACTCGTGTTCGGCTGCACAATACCCGCTTATCCTTTGACATCTCGTTTCAATTTTGAACGTTAACTTTTAACCAGCTTTGTCTATAGACCGAACGTAGACAGTTGTGACTTCTTCATCTGGTAGGTATATTTTCCAGAGTGGTGTCATATTGATTAGTCTTGGTTGGGGAACGACTATCAAGTGTACGCCACTCAACCGAACGAAACTTTTGTTTGACAGGCGATGCTCAATCAGCCGGTGAGACAAAGCTTGGTCTTAAGCAGTTACATCCAAATTTGTCCTGATTTACCCCACTCTGTAAAATTGTCTTCTGTTAGTTTTGTTATCCCCAAGAATAATTCAAATCTCGTACTCGCATACAAACAGCATCAACACGAAATGTTCCCAAATGAACTCACTTTTCAAAATTCAAGTAAGTAAATAAATACTGATTATCATCGTCTTTGATCAAAAGTAGTGCTGACTCACCTTCCACAGATCGTACACGTAACTCTACCCGAATACACAAAAACAATAATGGTTCTGGAGTCTATATATCGCGGGAATCATGCGTACAAATCCAGGTACGAGCTGATAAATAATATGCTTGGAACGGAGATACATAGTATGTATTCATGACTAAGTAAAGTCCCGGGCTCAGATTTCTTATGTTTAAACCATAAATAAGGTCAATTTTTAAAGCATAATAGTTAACATCTCCCAGCGTGACTTGGTAAGGAACTTAATGAGCCAAGTAAAAGCCCCTTGTTTCCTAATGAGAGGTATTCAACACATTTGCGAGAACGTGAAGGTGCACTGTAGATTTTTCTTGGTTCCTTCAAACCAACTTAAGTGGTTCTAACTGTAACTGAAAAGCATAGCTTATTGTGTGATCATTTGATTGTATAGTTCTTTTTTCGTGCTTCTGAAGGTGAGTGGTACATATTGCAAGCGACATGACGACAATCGAATCACCTCAATGATGTCCACAATCACATTAGTGGACCTTACTTGAAGACTTAATTTATTCGTGAACATTAACGATCGCGCTAGCGCATCCTTTAGTAGTCAACTCCATATGGATAAGAATACTTTTTATCTGGTTTTTACTAATCATCATTAAGCATTCGACGTACTTTATTGATTGTCTATCTACTGAATAATTAGGTTAAAGATATATTTGTTCGTTTCTTTTTTGTCTCGTAAATTTCCACTAATAATTGCCACAATGAGACAGTGATCAGGATTAAATACAAGGCTCTCGATGAATTTTTAATATCACTTAAAAGCCTGAAAAAAAATGAAGACTCCAAACTCATTATATTGAAAGTTTGCTAGTATTCACCCCGACTGTTATCCTGATTAACATATTTCTATGGTGAGTATTTGATACCGGAAAGGAGAGCTCAAACTTCCGAAACCACTTCAAAGTATAGCAGTGTAACCCGTGCATACATATAATTTAGACTGACGAAAAATGTAATCAGGCATGGATTTACGTACTATTTACAACGTTAATGATGACTTTGGAAATTACACTTGTATATTTGTATATTTGCTGCACGGAAAAGTCTCACATTTGCTTAACAAGTTTACTCATAAGCAGATGGTGATATTCGTTGCGATAAGTTGTTAAACTTTGTAATGAAACCTGTTGAAAAGAACCATCGTTTGACAAAATTAGATTTTCTTGTAGGCATGTTGCGCGTTTCGAAATCGGGGTGTTAGACGACAATGACAAATGTGCCTTGAATTAAACAAACAAGTTTAGGGCGATCCTCATCGTTTAACACATAGTGGTCCACAAGTTACAAGTGGCAAATATTCGGCCTTACAAAAACGTGTATCCCGATTTGGTGTGATTTACCTTGAAAGTGGTCTTACTGTGTGAGAGCACGTCTTATGTTAATCGAACTGTCAGTTTCTTTTCAGGAAGTAGTCAGGAATCGTCTGCTTTTGTGAACTGAAACGTCTGGTTGGTATATGTAGGTTAGATATGACACTAATGTACATGGCACGTTTCGTAACAAATGACAAACAATAAGCTCTGTGCCATTCGGGGCGATACCACTTTGAAACAAGTGAGACAGAAGGCCAAGCTTTCGAGTCGTTAAACTGTGCATGGTAGAAAAAGTAACCTACAAAATTCTGCTAATCCAACTCCATCAAGATGATTGGTTGACCAATCCGTTGGACGACATTAAGACACGAGTGAGTAGGAAGAAGATCTAGAAAGTGGGGGACTCCACAACAAAGATGATGAATTTTTCGGATGGTTATTGAAAGCACACAATCATCATTAGGTTAGCTTGATGATCGTGATTGGAAAGATGTCTGCCCATCCAACCTCCATTCACACAGCTCCCAGGTAGAAATAAAGATTATGGCTTTTTATCAGACGGTCCATTTGTGTTTATTAATCATCAAAAAATCGCCACAAAATATGTACAAAGTAAGTGAAGATAGTGATATTAACGAAATTTCCAGTGAAGAATATCTATGTGAGCAGTTCTATCAATCGGCTCCTTTCGAAAGGAAGCACTAGACTCGAGTTTCGCTCTGATTAGAGCTCATCAGTAGTGCAAATCCTCGCCACTGCCGAGATGCCGCCTAGCAGGTTTAACGAGATCGGCGATTTCGACCTGTTTTGGAAGTCCTAATCGCGGGGTTATCGATTGGAGTTAACAGACGGTAACTGTGCCTCCTATCGGGCTACCTAATCATTACTCACAAGCGAAAGTGGTTGAGTGTTCACATATGATAATCCGGTCGTGCCTAACGTGAGGTCGATGGCGCAGTGGTAAACACGGTTGCCTCATGAACAGCATGTCCGTGGTTCAAGTCCCGGCAGTGGCGATGATATGCACTACTGACGAGCTTTAATGAGAGCGAAACTCGAGTCTAGTTCTTCTGCTGTTCGAAAGGGGCTGCCTGGGAAATATATCTGAATGCGACAGCTGCGATCAATTGTGGGTGATGTTTAACTTGAAATTAACCAAATCTCTGGCTACTCATCAGATATATCAGTGATGACATTAAGGGAGGGCGAGCGTAGGTGACATGCTCAAAATGTAATCAGAATCAAGTGCTCAGTAGAATATTTCAGCGCAATAGTTAGTCGCTATACATTTGAAGTGTAGCCAGGTTGAATGTTAAGAGGGATACAGCTGATCTTTGCGGAAATCACTGTAGTTGGTCAAAAGTGACTTGAAGTTCGTACTAATAGATTAAATTGGTGAATTCATTCTGTGTAGTGATAAGTTGCTGTGAATTAAGTACGCACAGTTTGTGTATACAACGAGACAAGGCTTCATCCTTGGAGTAGTTGTCACCAAATCTGTTGTTCGGTTATTCAAGACGGAAGTCTAGGGATAATTAACGATCCCGTTGTCAGAAAAATATACCAGTTATCCCGTTCTCAACCTGATTGCATGTGCTACAAAGAATTGATTGAGCAGCTCCAGCGAACACCGAGAAAAACTGATAGTGACCAAGAACAGATTAAGAATATGTCACAGGCAATAATGAGGACAAAACCTAGTTCTTTACAAGATGCACCAACTGGTAAACAAAACAGCTTACTTGACCTGGGATCAGTAGCGGAGCAATGATGAGGACAATAGGGTATAGAATAATGAAGCCCAATCCTCGGTAGGCCAAAAATGCGATCCATAACTTGTGCCGAATCGATTTCTCCATGTTTTTATCTGCGAGTAGAAGGTGCAACCAACATTTAGCATCGCCCATAAATGTATTCAAATGAAGTAGGTCCAATAATATTCTAAATATTCCATTGCTTTCAAAGGTGATTTATACAGTGAACACGTATATAAACCAGAATATTTTTTCGCCATGCAGACGTTTGATTTTCTTGGTTTTCATTCTAGATTTTCTCACAGGTATCTTGTTATAACAAAACATTACAGTGAAAAGTAGAGATAGGTCATTTGTTGCCTATCCACTCACAGCGAACGACATTCACCATGATTTAGCGGGCATTCTACATGTCAGCGTCAGCTGAATCCGCATAGTTGCTTTTCAGAGGAAAAAACATGCAAACAACAAACAACTTCCAGTAGACGTTTAGTGACAGTAACGAAAAAAGCGGATCACTTCAAAGATATGACGCACTAACTTCCAGAACAGGTGATCTCACAAAGCTAGTATATTCAAACACCACTACCCGTATGACCTGTTATGTTGCAATATGAATACACTTGACAGATGTTTGGTTGGTCGTTATGCAAGCTGCATTACGAAACATTTATAACTTTCTATTTTGGAACAGTTTTTCCTACATACTAAACTTGTTGATAAGATGATTAGTTCCCTACTGCTGGCTTCCAATCCTTTTCAGAATATACTGGGAATGTCTGGCATGAGTTTCTAACGAATGTTTTAATCAAAGTTGCCTGTGTCGTTTCAATATTTACGTTAGTGGTCACGATGTCAGCAGTGGTCGCGAAGGCTAGCCTACAGATATCGTTACTTACCGCAAGTAATCATTAATTACAGGAATATCGACCAGTGAAAACAAAGCCTGCTTTGAATAGCCCTGAAGAGGTCAATGGAAAAAGGCCAGCAGAACTAAGCCATGGATGCATAATCGCAATGTGTAGTCACTTCGGAAATTAAACGGGTGGTTGAGTGGACGTTTTGGTACTTTATGTAAACTACATAAATGCAGCCTGACTTCCAATAGAACATAAAGTGTCTTATAATTTAATATGGCGTCACACATCTTAACAATGACCACGCAAAAATATCATCCATAGGTTGTATATTGCACGTTTAAAGGGATACTAACAACTGCTAACCACTACATTTAGGAAGACTCCGATTGGAGTGTGTCGGTTAGATATTGCGGTTCGTTATTTTAGAAATAAACTCAAGTGCATAGAAAAAGCGGTGACGTAAACCACACGTGAAATTATTTTTGGTTCCTGAAGAGTCAATTATTTTGGCCGTAAACTGACACGGTTACGTGAACCGGTCAGCGTGAATCACTCAGCCTGGTTCGGCAGTGAAATAATGTAATCAGTCAACAACGCCATTTTGGTACATTGTGATGATTCCAAGTACTGTATCAAAGTGACTAGAGCTTTTTGATTAATTTTTCAGGTAAAAGTAACCCAACCGATGAAAGTGAGGCATATAATTTTGAATATAGCCGAAGCTAAAACGATTCTGTGGTGTAACACATTCCTGTAGGCTTACAACCGTTTTGTTCTGCTCTTTTGAACTACGGTTGATAACCTTGTACTCCCTAGATCCGACAAGATACATTGTTCAGATGACATTTCCACTGGAGTTTGACAGTGGTTTGTCGTGCGTATCAAACCATCCTTATTCCGTTTACCACACTGATCATTGTTCTGTAAACTGCGTATGCGATATGAACGTCATGCTTGCAACCCGAGGACAATACATCAAACGGATTTGTTCATAGTATTGTTATTTACAAGATAATGACAGTAAGTAGACTCTTGGTCTATGAGAGGAAATGAACCACCAATGAGTTTTAAAAGGAATCATAATTTTGATGGTTTATTTCATAGTGTTCCAGCGGGAAAAAGTCTATTTGGACGCGATGACTGCTATTAAGTGTCAGTGACCTTCGGTATTTGCGTGAGGAAGTCAGTGATTGATTTTCCACCGCCTAATGGTAAAGAAATGGTTACCTTGACCCACTGTTGACAAAACTCCTCTCTTATGAAACCAATTTTGTTGACAGTTTCATCATGAAGTTAGTTTAAAATAACAAACTATTTTTCTGTCATAGTTTTCGATCACCTCGTGTTTAGACAGAGTAGCACTCGAGGTGACAATATGGATTGCAGTGTGCATCAGAACAATGGTAAACGACCGTTTAACAAATCCGTTTTAAACCATTACTCCATTCGATGAAATAAACCCAATCTAACCAAGATGTCCTTTAACTGACAATAAAAGCCAGTGACCGAAGCAATCCATTCGGTGTGGCCCTGCTTACATTCACTAATTAATCAAATTCTGAAACTGTCTTCCATAGTAGTATTTTATCTATTCATGACTTTAAATGTACCTTGGTCAGAATAAAAGAAACCAAAGTAAACGGCAACAGTTTGTCCAAGAAACAAGTAACACGATCAGGTCTTCATTCCCAAACAAGTGTAATTGTTAAAGAATGAAGAGATAATCATAACTTGTTAATGAGAGGAATGAGAAGTGGATTGCTACCTGTTTACTCTGATGCAGAAATGACGTGTTTAATTTCATCTCAGTTATCTATGTGGTTAGTACATGTAAAGTACCATAGTCGGAAGTAGACGGATAGCAACGGCTCAATGTGATATAAAATGGAGACTCAGACATCCTAATGGAGAGCCAGCATTGTAAAGCGGTTTACCATTAAATGCCCCTAAAGTCAAACTGGATAAACAAACACAGCATACTTCTGTGAAATGGTTGTTCACTTTCTATCCGAACTGTTTTCTTCACCTTGGTGTGGACCAACTTGTAGATCCATGAAACTTGTTGCATCATCAGCGAACTTGGTCAACATGACAAGCAAACGGTTCGCATGGCTGGTACAAAGGCGGCCGTCGATAACATGGACTACAGTGTGATACATATTGGGATATGCCATATGTTGCCATTTTACATCTAACATATCGAAAAATGTCTAATTGAACACAGTCTGGTTGTAAGAACTTCAGGATTTTTCCATGTTCAACGTGACGACTGTTGATAAAATCATCAAGTCGACCAGTACACATAGACTTTCTACCTAGCATGTTTTGAAAAAAGGCTACAGACCCGAGTTTTGTTCTAGGACGAAGTCGTCGGTAATGCATATTTTCGTCACACCCTGGATTTGAACTCCAGTCACACTATCACGGAGCAACCATGTTTTCCAATGCACCGCTGATCGCATCTTAGAATCTACACAGCGACCTGAAGGATAATCATCATGATGTCACTAGAGCAATATTCTGCACAGTTTGTCCGAGGTAAGCTTGGCCGAATTTTGAGTCCCGATCATAGTAGAAACATACAATACTAACATGTTTTACTGGAGACAAGCCTCAAGTTTCATTTCCCTATCTGAAAGAGGTTGGTTAGAGAGTCTGTCCAGGTACAGAATCTGTCCTCACATTCAAGGATGTACCATTTGTAGCCAACCAATATTTGACCGTTCATGAGTAATCAGATGAAAATATTTCACTGCATACGGTTCAATTTTATAAGCTTCAATAAAGCTACTGGGATCTAACTGTCTGCTCTAGTGTCTGTTTTTACAGGTATGTTTCGAAACTTCACGTGCTACAAGCAAAACGGAAACGCAGTTGCTTCATGAAAGCTTGTGAAGAGTTCAAGTCACGGTTATTGCAAGAATATATACTATTAACGAGCTTTAACAGGATCGAAACTTGAGTATAAGATTTTTCCGAAAACAGCCAACCGAAAAGTCTACAAGAACTTAACAAAAGGCAATCAAATGTGGATCATATTTGAATTAAGTCAACTAAATTCTCCTGATGGTCCACACCAAACAAAAACTAGAAATAGCTTTTCAACCCAATCATACTGCACAGTGTTGTCCCCAAACCTACAAATGGAAGATTAACACGGACACAATAGCAAAGTGTTTATAAGTCTATACTGTAATATCGAATGCAGTCAAACAAATTATACAGTGAGCTAAATACTCTAAAACTTGATCAGTTGGTTTCAACGATGCTATAACGCTTACACATCGCAGTATAATCTGACGTACTCATCACAATACATATAAAAATCACGCCAAAAATCAAAGCATTGACAACTTTTATGTAAAATGACATTATAAGAAATACAAAAATTACTTACGCAAACTTGCTTTCAGCTACACAACCGCAACCGAAGAATCTTGGTCAAACTCCAGTTTCCGGATGATGTTACCTTTATAAGTAAATTGGTGGTCGATTGATTATGCACACCGCCATCATCTACTTACGATGGTCACGTTGTGCATGCTATTAACCTGATCAGCCGACCATGAGACTGATTCGAGCACATTGTAGACGGTGCCATTTGTATCACTCGGAACCCCACTGTCTGTCAAGCAATACCGGACTCACTGACAAGATACCAAACACTTGAGGTTCAGAGGTGTAGTTTATTGTTATTGTTCTTCCACGTTAGTTGATAAGTTCAAAAATTGTGAGCCATACGTGAAGTATGTTACTATCATGTACAAACAGAAAAAGGTGAATGTATTTGTAGTTGTTTACGTCTAATGACCTACACATAGATTAATTCAAGGTGAAAATGACATTGAAATAAAATCTGTTCAACCTATTTAGCAATATAGTTAAAGAGTCACTTAGTTGTCTGTAAAGGGAAAGTAACTTCTGCTGGCTACAATCTACGGTTTGGTGGCGCATCTGCGTAAAACTTTGTGCTTCCCGATGACAGGTTTTCTTGTTATATTCGGTCCCTCAGTTTCAGGTAGATGTGGAAATCTGGAGGGGCGGCGGAGTTAGATTAGAATATTGACTGAACTGTCTAAAAGTGATCTGTGTTATTGATCAAACAACTCGTGTTGGCCAAGTTCTGTCACTACACTACCCTCGGCCACTGGCGGGATCGCGCAGGCAACTGTCAAAAGTGTATAATTCAATTTTGATCTTCCTCGTGCTGGCCGCCTATCTGGTCAGTTACTATCACTCCCACTGCTTCCAGTTTGATTTATCTCTAAAAAATGAGCGCGGTCAGTCTGATGGAATACAACGCAGGCCAATGTGAAACAACCTTACCAAGTGAACGACAACGAAGGGCAGTTTTGCAGGCCAGTGAAAAATTGATGGTGTTTGTTTTCGATTATCAGCACTCACAGCAAGAATCCAGTTATCACTTGGCTCAGTCCACTGTTA